>LSSL01001317.1:18004-33510 GCA_001953115.1 Smittium mucronatum
AAGAGCAAACTATTGGGGAAAATACCTAAAACTTAGTTTACTAAAAAACCTAAACTTTAGCCGTCTTTTCATCACACGCTACTTACAACAGTAGCCTACATACAGAGACTAAAATAAAAAAAACGCAGTTTCTCAAGTCCGTCTTGGTAATAGATAAAAATGGAAGGAATTATTCACACTGAATCAGACTCTAATCCCGCCAACGAACAGATCGAAGGCAAAGATTCGAGCTATTTTCATTATTATGCCCATCTTCAACATCAGGTATACTAACCCACTTTTTCTTGCTCCCACAGTTTTTTTTTTTCTCCCCGCTGATTTCCATGCTGAATAACTGTTTTAATCAATAAATTTTTGCTATTAGCAAAATATGCTCCAGGATTTCGTTCGCACCAATACTTACAAAAACGCAATCTCGAATCTGGGTAACGTTGCAATCAAGGATAAAATCGTCATGGATGTCGGTTCCGGTTCAGGGATCCTCTCGTACTTTGCCGTCCAAAGCGGCGCGAAAAGAGTATACGCCATTGAGGCTTCAGAGATGGCTGACAAAATGCAAGTAATTTTAAGCGATGCTTCTTCAAACCCCCAATCCCGGAATAAATTCCTAAAGGACAAGATTCAGATTGTAAAGAGTACGTTGCCTTTTTTTTTTTAAGAAAAAAAAAAAATTACTTTAAAAATTAACCTTACTCTACTGATACGATTGTTTTTATTGTTTAGACAAGATTGAAGAAATCGAGCAACACCTTGAAATGGTCGATACCATTATTTCTGAACCTATCGGTGTCTTGCTAGTGCATGAAAGAATGGTTAGTATTCAGCTCTGTTTTTTTTTTTTCAATTTACTTTTTCACTTTTGCCTTTAATTTCATAAAAAAACGGGTTAAATCAAAAGATTGTCACAGTGGTTCAATATATATATTTACATTATTTTAATTTTTTTTTTTTTTTTTTTAAAAAAAAAAAAATTGATATTAGCTCGAATCTTTTATCTACGCCAGAGGTTAATATTTTTATTTGCTTTCTCGATATCTATAAAAAGTTTGAATTTATACTTTATTTGATTAATTTTCATTTTTTATAAAAAAGACAAGTACTTGAAACCCAACGGAACGATGGCCCCTTCTTTGGGCACGATCTGTCTTGCGCCAATAACTGATTCCAGTCTATGGGGCGAGACGATGCAGAAGGCTCGTTTTTGGCAGCAGCAGAACTACTACTCCATCGATCTATCTCCACTTGCCCGCGATGCCTTCAGCGAATACTTCACTTCCCCAGTTGTCGGATGCTTCAACCCAAATTCGATAATTTCCAGCCTTGATACAATCACCCGGTACGATGTTGATTTCTACACTATTTCAATGGACCAAATCAAGCACATGACAGTTCCCATTTGCTGGGACATCAAATATACTGGAGTCATGCACGCTGTTGCTGGATGGTTCGATCTCGAATTCAATTTGTGCGACCAAGTCCCGGTTGTTCCCAGCGACAGCAGCAATGAAAACCAGCCCGTGGCTTTGTCCACTGGGCCCAGTTCTCCCCCGACGCACTGGCAGCAAGTCCGGTTCCTCTTGCCTGACCCAATTGCTGTCAATTACGGGCAAAGAATTCTTGGCAAATTGTCTATGATCGCTAATAGCCATAGAAGCTACGATTTGCATCTTGACATTAATCTCATCGAGCAGAGGATTTATCCCACAAACAACACAAATCATATCGTCGAAGTTGCTAATGCTGGAAGCTCAAATGTTATTAGAACCGTTAAATGCTCTTGGAAACTACAGGAACAAATATATAATTATAGCTATAACTCGAATGATTATCATTACGATTCAAAACCAGAGGCTCTAAATTTATACTCCCCAGAATCAAATAACCTCAATTAGTCAAGTAGTCTTTTTATCTTTTTTTTTTTTTTTTATCTTTTCGCGATTTCCTTTATTCAAGGTGTCTTCTAGAGATATTAGCCCTACACCAATTTAGAAAGTATACTAAAAATAAATTTATAAAAAACAAGTATTTAAGAAAAGTGTGAGTACAAGATATCGATGTCGGTGTCTACAAGAACACATCCATCGTGGTCTTTATCGCCTTCTTCACAAACAAGCGGAGTAACTGTCAATTCCGAATTTTCTTTAAATATATATGAATTAACCAAGTCATAGCGGGTACTCTCATTAATAACTATGCAATATATCGCATCGAACCCACCTGCCCCGGGAACTCCAGCCATAACAACTCCGGGAAAGAGCAGACATTTATCTATAAGAGATGTTTGTTGATCTGGTTCAATTGGAACTCCACTTAGATCACCCATTCTTTTCATTAACCTTCTGATCTCGTTGCTGGTGTTGAACACCTCAATTAAAATGTAAATCACTTGTATAGAGATCAAGTCAGCGCATTTTCCAACTAATAAACCCCACTATATGCAAATTGAAAATATTGGTTTAAATAGTCCAATATACTTTTTACAATTTTGTATCAATGAATTAGTCCAATATAAATAAAAAAATAAAAGTACCTCGGCAGCAGGATGGGTAGAACATAGATCAAGGGCGGCAGTATAAGATTCGGGATTGTTAGTATACAGTTGATCCAGCTTTTCAAATAATGTGCATACTTTATCATTTTTAGAGGATATACTTTCCCAAATTTGGGAACCTGTGAAAGATTGAAAATTTTTGAGGAAAATTAAAGGGGAATTGAGAGTTAATTGTGAATACCTTCATCTGGGAATTCGGTTTTCCAGGCCAAGACTTTGCTAACCATTGATGGGGTATTGCTGCCAGAATTAATATCGACTAATACCAGATGCAATCCATGGGGTAAAAAAACCTTTTGCACTTTAGAATCGAATTTTGAATTTGAAGGATCAACAACAAAATTAACTGATCGAGAATTGGGCTAATTTGAATATTAAAAAGGCATTTTAAAGTCACAGTAGATATGAGTATATAATGAATATATCAAGTCATACTTACCAAAGTCATAGCAGATTGGATTAACGAAGGGGAAAACCGATTGTAGATGTGAGAACCATAAATGGCACAGGAAACATCAAAACCAGAGCCAATTTTTCCTTGGGCCAAACAATGGGAGAATTGAGAAGCGTTATGGATAAGTTTCAAGTCAAAATTATTAATTTTAGAGTGCCAATCAGAAGAATTAATTATGTTGCGGTCATTATCTTTAAAAGCTAACTCTGATGAAGTGGATAATTTTTCAAAAGAGGTAACTTTAGCTTTAGGATTTAGTTGAGTAAAAGTAGCAAAACTAGATTTGGAAACGATGCCAAAATGTAATAGAAGAGACGCAGTAAGAGAAGATACTAGAGCAGCACTACTCCCAAGGCCGGTTTTGTGTACATTGCCAATAGTTGAGTTGGTAAGATTAAATCTAGGTAAAGATTGGAGTTGTTCAATGGATATGAAGTTGTTTTGCGAATCACTTTTAACAATTGATTGAGAAGAAGGAGAGGGCGAATCGAAATGGGATCTTTGAGAATAAAAATCATTGTCAGTTCCCAAGACGATGGAAACAGTACTGGATTTATCGCATAAATTATTTATTTCCTCTGGATTTCTGTGAGAAATTATCCAAAAAACGGTTTCCAAGACGGTATGAATGAATTTGTTTTTAGTTGAATGCTCGTTCTCTACTCTATCAATAGATTTTAAGGGTAGAATAGAGATTTAAAAAAAGAGCAATCAAATAAAATAGTATGAAACACTAAAAGCAATTGTGTTTGACGAGAAAGATTAAAACAAGATAGTTATTACTGCACTACGGAGGTGGTTAGCGATCCATCCGCTTCCACTGATCTTTTCACAATATATTCCCAGAAACCATCGGTGAACTGAAAAGAATTAACTTTAACGGAGAACTGTGAAGTGGGAGTGTTTTGGGTATGGCTAATTGTTCGAACGGCTGAATAAACTCTGGCATCAACAGAAATTACAAGGCCGGAATAGCTCTTGTTCAAGACAAGGTAGCCGCCAACTATCAAGACTTTTCCAGGCGAGGCGATAACGGTTCTATCGAGGCAAAAGAAAAGTTTGCAGAGAAACTATTTTGGTTAGTGATTTTGAGAAGAGTAAAAGAACCTTACATAGGATCCTCTATTCCAGCCATATTTTTTTAGAGTCTTTGTGAATTATTTAGATGAGAGCAAAACAAGGATGAATTTACACTTTGAATAAAAACATATTTTGGGCAATTCGATTTCTTGCCGAATGCTGACCTGTATAATAATGCGGTTTCCTATTTGAGCTTAAAAGTCTAACCATTGTTGCATAGATCAACAGAAACCCCCATTTTATTGGTTTATTCTATCGAAAATCAACAAAAATGGTTGGGTTGTAATAGCATGTGACAGCATACTGCATGCTATTGGGTAAATAACATTCAAGCAGATTGGATTTGATCAAGTCTAAATTAATGGCTATATCTTTCCTCTAATGAACGAAGCCTAGTCTCGAAATTATGTTACTATTAGAAGGAAATAAAAAGCTTACAGTCTAATGGAATTTCCCGGAAAAAAAAAAGCAGTCTAATGGAAAACTCTTCGCTCGAAACTCAGGATGCTGAATATAGGAATCTCGATTCCAGTCTTTCAAAATACTTGGAGCTACGAAAAAAATTGGCAGATTCATTGAAGCCAGCGTTTATGAATCTGTCGCTGGCGAAAACAACAAGAGGCCATGATAAAATAAGCCCCGATCAATATGATAATCGAATGAAAGCTAGTGTTTTTGTGGAAATAGGGTGTAATACGAAGGGCAAAAGTCGGATTGAGGAAATAACGCTAACCAAAGGCATTTCCGGAGACTCTAAAGATGAAAAACCAAGACTTAAAGACCCATTGTTTTGGTTTGGGATGCTTCCTCCTTCATCTTTAAGAGATAGCAAAAACGAATTTAGTACGAGTTTAAATTTGCTTGCTGAATTGGCCTCGCTTCAGATTGAAATTTCAAAAATAAAATTCGCTGATAAACATTCTTAAATAAAAAATTGGTAATTTTTTATTTTAATTTTATTTGAATTTTGAAAAAAGAGTATAAATTTGTATTTTAATAAAATGAAGATTAAGGGAAATGTATAGATATGTGAAATGTATAGTAATAGAATCTATGGAGAGAAGTTTATTTCTTTTTTGACTTTTTCTTGTCTTTTTTAGAGCTTTTCTTGTCTTTTTTGGAGCCTTTATTTTTTTTAATAGATTTTTCTTTTACTTTTTCGGGTTTATAAGTTTTGAATTGGGAGGCCAAAGCTTCTGAGTGGCCCTGTTGAGCAAGTTCGATCATTTTGACTATATCGGGATTCGGCATTCCAGAGTTCTTACTAACTCTACTCAGTTTCCCTGGTTGTTCGGCTCTGGCACCCTTTCGGGCGGTTCTTCCTTCGCAAGCGGCAAATAGTTGTTCGTCTGTTAATTTTTCTACGGAAGAATTTGACGAATCCAGATCTATTTCTTCAGAGGAACTCTTCACAAAGGATACTATTGCCGAAGAATCAACAGACGAATTTTCAGGGATATCATTTATTGGAGAATCTGAACTAGCAGGTTTGGTGAACATTTGATTATACAGCCGATTTGGATTGTTGAATTTCAGAGGGTCGATCATTCCCGGAATCAGATCGGGTTGATCCTCGCAAGCTTTTCGCTTTTTGCTTTGTCGATTACTGCTGATAGAATCGCCATCTTCATCTAAATTAACAGACTTTATTTTTTTGCTAGAGTTGTTATACAAAGTCTCCCACCAATTATTGGCAACAGAGTCTCGAGCAGTTCCAATCCCGAGCAAATCGTACTTTTTAGAAACGGTTAAAGCCCTCTTTATTCCGGTTTTGTTTTTGCCAACACCCTCGCCTTTATTCCAACCAAACTTTTCTAATTGCAGTTGGCCAAAAGACATTTTCATGAATCCCTTTTTATCTCTCTCGCTTCTTTTTTTTGTTTTTTTTTTCCTTTGCCGATGAAACCCCTTTTTTTATCCGCAGTGTCTTTTTGAATTAGCTGACAAAATATTAGCTGAAAAAATTTCTGTCTTTATTTTTTTTTTTTTAATATTCATTTGCAAAACTTTTTAGCCAATGAAATAGATGAATTTCAGGGATTTGAAATACAGACAAAAAGCTTATTGGACAGCATCTGGCTTGGGGTATAAATTAAGACTTTAATAAACCAAACTAATATATTTCTTCAAATTTGCTGCATTAATAAACTATTATTTTACCTTTAATGCCAATTTTCAGGGAATCGATGGTATATAATCAGCAACTTAATAAAAGTCTGTTTCAAATTTTTTCATTTATTTGATTTTTTAGTGGAGATCAGTCTAATACACTGAAAAAATATCTAAGACTGCAATTTAGAGATTTATTATAAAGTCCATATCAGACATGGAGTATTTTTGCACTCAAGAGACCTACATTGTGGTCTGATTGCATTGCCCTAATATCGAAAAGTATTTATTTTTCAAGAAAAAAAAAATTCTGTCCGGATAATAAATTCCAAAAGCCAGGATATTTCCATGTGATTACAATATATTATTTCGTATAGATATCGTTTCTTTGTATTAACTCCAAACTCTGTTGTGTATAGGTTTATATTAAACCTTGATCCAGAGTTAAGAAACTTTTAAAGTGTATTTGAACGTAAAAGAATCAAGGTCTGTATTAGATAATGGTTCGGCCAGATAAAAGAACTCCAGCACCCGATTTCCCATTTTTTGACTTTAGCCTCGAGAAAGAAGTGAGGTTTAAAAATAAACAAAAGCTCACCTCCAACGAAATCCAATCCGAAGATTCATACAAGGTCCAGGATACTGAAGATACATCGTCATTCAACTCATTCCGCAAGATAAAAATCAAGCAATTAAATATATCTTCGAAAAAAGAACTGGTGTTTAAAGCGCCAAAAAATATAAATACAAATTCTAGAGATTCGGCTACGCATCCTATAAACGAGACCAGTGAGGAGTACTCTATTGATGAATCTGGATCAATATCTGCAATATTATCCTTTTCAGAAACACGAGATCGGGGTGCAAATAACACCGGAAAACAACTCTATACACTCTTTAATTCTAATGGTAAAAATCCTGAAATTGAAGAGTGTGGCGATATAGACAACCCGGAAAGAAGTAGAGGCGTATCAACCCATATTCATAATGAACACGACTTGCGAGGAATACAAGGAGAAAAAGACAACACCCCTTCTGCATTTGCCAAGATATTTATGCCCAAAAGAGCAAAGAAACAACAACCCAAAATTTCCGATCGTAATGAAAACGAACAAGAACTAAATTTAGCAGATCCGAGCTATGATTCCGACAAGGAAAACACAGAGTGCCGAATTGGAGCGGAAACAGAACCCCTGAAAAAGAGGATACTGTTTCTGCGGCCAAAAGTATTTGTGTTTTTAATATTTGCTTGTATAGTGCTCGGCACAATCGTGGGATACTTTGTGTGGCCCCGAACTCCATCCATCACCGTAACCCAAATCTCCCCGCTCAACGCCGCGACCATCACATACGACCGCAAAAACTCCAAGTACGGGCTCCAAATAAACACCCAGCTGCTATATATCGCCGATAGTGGCTCGTTCTTTTCCTCCCGAATCGATCAAATATCCACCAGAATATTCTCGAGTCTTTCCAATCAGCTTCTGTTTTCTGGAACGTCCCGATCCATCACTATAATGCCAAAGGATACTATCTCTTTCACTGTTAATGCCGACTTGCAGTACTTTGCTGATTTCCCCACCGAACAGACTATTTACGATTTGTTCCGGAAATGCGCGCCTTCCAATGCGACCATTTTGCCCCCTAGCTACCTCGAAAGAAACGGCGATTTGGTCTTGAGGATCGAATCTAGTCTCAAGTTGGGTGGGTACCGTTTGGTAGGCTCAAAGCCCAAAGTAACAAACTCACTCTACCTAAACTGCCCCAAATAGAAAAATATACCCCAACCCTTCAACTTTATGGTTTTTTTTTGGAAATGTAAATTGAGTTTGTTTTTTTTTTTTTTTTTTTTGATAACTATAAAAGGTTCTTTTGAATATTCACATGTAAATTCTTTTAGTTTAATGTAATGATACAGTGCTGAATTGCCCAACCCACTACAGATTTCGAATATTTCACTTTTTTTTTTTTTTTTCCTAAAATATAAAAGAATTCTGTGTATAAAAAACAATACTTAAACATAAACTATTCCATCTACAATATAATATCTTTATTTTTTTTTTCAAAACATTTCATGAAACGCTATATTCATTATTAGTCTCCTCTGATTTTTTGCAATACATCGAATTAATAAATGAAACTCACTCTATAGTTTCTATCCCATACTTGAATAGGGGGGTATTGGCCGGCCATAATTACTTTTGTTAAAATATGTATGTAAACTTTACCCAAAACCATCAAAAACTCGATCCTTTCTTTTTGATATTAGTTCACAGAAAAGTGGATCTCCTCATCTGCTTAATTTCCTATAATCTCTTGAATAATAAAATAAAAGGTTTTTGAAATCAACCATTTTGTATTTAAAATTTCTGGAAAACTAAAGGTTTGATTTTATTGGTCCATAAAAATACAGTTTACAGTGGCCAATCATCTTTCCTTGCTAAAGTATCCATCCGCCTTTTTTTTTTTATACCCAATAATCATCAAGTAATTTGTATATTCTCCGCTTTGCAAGAAAAAAGACGAGTATTTTCGGTTTCAGCAAATAGAATCGAATAAATCCACAATAAAGTTGGCGCTAAACTTTTTTTTTTTTTTTTTTTTTTAAATTAGTTTTAATATTCATATTCCTGCAGTAAGACTAGATATCTTTAAACTAATGTATATTTATTATTCAAATTGATTAATGTTCAGATTCCACATTGATGCTAGGCGGCTCTGCCATCCGAGTTATGTTTCTGGAATATCCAAGAAAATACAGGGCCCTTGTTTTTTCACTCGATTAAAGACCTTCTCAAAATATAGCACTTTACAAAACGAATTACCAATTCTCCCCCCAATTCAAAATTCTGGTCTTTCTCCAGATTCTCAATATTTAGATAATAATATTATTGGCGTTCAGCTGTTACCAGAACACTTACACTATAAAGTGTTTGGTCATAATCTCAATCCTTCCAAAGATATTTCTATTCACTCTGGACATTTAAAAGAAAATTCAAAAACAACTGAATTGTCGATTGAACACTTGAAAATACAAGGTCTTTTAAAAGAAGGACAAACCCCTATTTATGACAAGCAGTATAACGATCTAAAACTCGAAAACGTCTCCATTTTAGGAAAAAACATTAGGCAACATTTCGTAAATATTTCAAATTTGACCTACTCTGAACATCTTGAAAAAGCCAATTCCTTCCAAGCCGCTGATTTACCCCCTAGAGTTCCCAAAGATCTGATTTTGTCAAAGTCGGGTTGGACTAGATATTCCTTTAACCCTCAAACAAATTCTTTCATCACTGAATCGGTCTCTGGAATAAGCGAACACGTCTTTGTATTCGATGTTGAAAATATTTGGTCACTAAGTCATTACCCTTTATTAGCAACTGCCGTTTCTGATAAGGCTTGGTACATATGGGTTTCGCCTTATATAACTGGCGAAAGTACCTCCATTAACCACCTAATTCAAATATCCGATCCCTCAAACAAAGATTTAAAATTGATTATAGGCCATAACGTAAGTTATGATCGCGCAAGAATTTCTGAAGAATACAGCTATTCCTCCACCCCCAATAGATTCATAGATACCATGTCTTTACATATTGCCACCAGTGGTTTGTGCAGCCAGCAAAGACCAATCTATAATAAAGTCAATAAATTCATAAATGATAAAGTAGAAAGCCCCGAAGCTCATGATTTCATTTCCAAATTTGGTAAAATGGCTTCCGTCAGTTCAAATAACAGTCTAAAAGCCGCCGCTAAGTTTCATCTTGGTCTCGAAGTAGATAAAGATATCAGAAATACTTTTGTAACCGGCTGTGTTTCCGACATACGCTCCAACCTCCCTTCTCTAATCGATTACTGTCTAAATGATGTTGATGTGACTGCAAAGCTATACAAATCTCTATTCCCCAAATTTTTAAAACTATGTCCTCATCCGGCCTCATTTGCTGGAATGCTCGTCATGACATCTAGTTTCTTGCCAGTATCACCTTCAAAATGGAAATCATTTATCGAAAGGTGCCAAGAAAAATCTGACTCTATCACCAAAGAATTGCAGGATAAACTGGTCCAACTTGCTTATTTGGCCCTAAAAGTAGAACACCCCCATTTAGATCCCTGGCTGAAAAATCTCGATTGGACTCCAATGCTAATCAAAAAAACTAAACCCAAAACTGACAAACATGGAAAAATCGTTCCCGGTGGTGAACCCAAATTTTATAAATCGTTCAAAAAATACTCTTCTCACGATTTGGATTTTTTGATTGGAAAACCTAAATGGTTTACTGAGTGCTATGACATTAAAACAAAATCTCTAAACTTAACTTTTAAACTCAAAATAACCCCATACTTACTTAGACTAACATGGTTAGGATACCCGCTTTACCATTCAAAAAAGTACGGCTGGACATTTGTTGTCCCCAAATCCGATTTAGCCAAATTCGACCCTAATACAAATAAAGACGATCCTCCCACTAACCCCGATAAAAACGAGCCCTCGTTTCAAACAAAAATGAAGCTGATATCAAAAATGAACAAATTGTCTTTCACAACTGTAGTTACTGACAAGTATTACGAAGAAATTCCCTCTATCGATAATTTAAATTTTTACTTTAGAATACCGCATAAAGATGGGGAAGGTGCGAACTGTGGAAGCCCTCTTTCCAAAAACTACTTGACATCTATAGAAAACAATATCCTTGGCTCGTCATATGATATTTCAAAGGAGGCTATAAAGATGAATGCTCTTACTTCATACTGGGTTTCCGTAAAGAATAGAGTTTTGAGTCAATTTGTTGCTCCAATAAAGAACCCACTTGCTCCAAACACCATAACGGATTCTGGAGAATTGGGCATGATTTTGCCTCAGGTTGTGCCCATGGGAACAATAACCAGACGCGGTGTTGAGCCCACATGGGCCACTGCATCCAACTCTAAAAAAAATCGAATAGGTTCAGAAATAAAAACACTCGTTAGTGTTCCAAACATACAGTCTTGTTCAGGCAAAAAGCAAGTCTTTAAAATTGTTGGAGCTGATGTAGATTCAGAAGAACTTTGGATAAGCAGCTTAATGGGCGACTCCCAATTCAAAAGCCACGGATCAACAGCGCTGGGGTACATGGGCTTATTAGGAACTAAAGCCCATGGAAATGATATGCATTCCACGACTGCTAAAATTCTGGGAATCGACAGAAACAATGCAAAGGTATTTAATTATTCGCGAATCTACGGAGCCGGCGTCAAACACGCGACCCAACTGCTTTGCCAATACAACCCTAGCCTGACTGAACTCGACGCTCACAAACTGGCTACTAGCTTGTATTTGAAAACTAAAGGTGTCAAAATGCCAAATATGGGATTCGATGGGCAATTTTTCAAACTGGAAAACGATCCGATATGCCTTCAAAATAAAGAGTCGCTAAACAATAAATATTCAATCAAATCGTCGGCTAGTAAACGTAAATTCTGGGCCGGTGGATCGGAAAGTTATATGTTTAATTCAATGGAAGATGTGGCACTAAACGAAGATCCCAGAACTCCAGTACTCAAATGTGGGATCGTAGACGGATTACAAGCCAAAACTGCTGGAGACAGTGTAAGAAACTCTTATTAATCACTTTTTATCTTTTTTTAGCATTAAAAAAATTTTTCAACGATCAATTAATTTGGGGATCCTTTTTTTTTTTTAAAAAAAAAAAAAGTTTATGACATCAAGAGTGAATTGGGTAGTTCAATCAAGCGGCGTAGATTACTTGCATTTGATTCTGGTATCAATGGAATATCTTATAAACAAATACAAAATAAATGCAAGGTTTATGATTTCGGTTCATGATGAAGTGAGGTACTTGAGTTCAGAAAGCGACCAGCATCGGTGTGCCCTAGCCCTCCAGATATCTAATCTATGGGTCCGGACGCTTTTCAGCTACGAAATCGGAATATACAACCTACCTGTGGTAAATCATTTTTTTAATATTAAAAAATATTGTGCGTTTTATATTTATTGCTTTTGGCATTTAATTTATTTATTTTCTATTTATTTATATATATTGAATTGGATAAAACTTTTGGCAGTCAGTGGCATTTTTCTCGGCCGTGGATGTGGATCATGTGCTGAGGAAAGAAACAAACCTGGACTGTATTACTCCCACGAACCCAGATCCAATAGAGCATGGTGTTAGCTACAATATATTCGAAACTGTTGCCAAGACCAACGGCACTCTAGAAACCAATGCGACAGATAACTTGGAAATCGTTTTGTATGATGTAAACAGAATAATCAGTGAAAACAGAGAATCGGATCCAGAATGCGACGAAACGCCGGACTTTCTTGATGCTAAGAACAGCTCTGAACAAATAGATAAAACCATAAATAGACTGACAGCTCAGATGATGGGATCTAAAAAGGAGCTAGATGCTAGGTTAGGGGTGAAGAGACCACCACGATCTAAATCCTCGAGCATCCAAAGCAGAACTGAGACTGTGATTATTGAAAAACACAAAGAAGAGGATCCTAAAAACGCGCCAGTAACTAAAACCCAGTCAAAGTCAAGGAAGAATATCAAAATCATAAAAAGGGCACCTCTAAACTTTGCTGCAAGAGACCTGTAAAATTTAGTTGAAAAACAAAAATTAGAATTATATAAAATAGAATTGGATGTTATGTAGACTGTAGCCCGAATTAAATGTACTTTATAATTTTGCTCAATTAGTAGTTCCAAATTATACAGTAAATGCAGTGAAATATAAGAAAATTATTTGATAGCCTTTAAAAGTCATAAGGATTAATCAATTCTTTTCAGTTCCAAAAAGAAAAAAAAAACTTATTCTTTGTTCAGTTCATAAAAAAAACATAAACCCAAGAAAAATGTTTCAAAAGTGGAGGAAAAGATTGAATAAAGAAACGACAGAAAAAAACATTTTGCCAGAAAATTAAAGTGGATTCCCTTTAAAAAAAATACAATGATTTTCATTAAATGAGCAAAACTCAAAATCCTTTTCCCATAAGCACAAAACTTGCTGCAAATAAGAGACGTACAAATTGAACAAAAAAAAAAATTCAGGGTGTTCTGAACAAAATTCTTTTACATAAATATCGAAACCTACTGAATATCCCCACACAATTAAAAAAAAAAGTTTGAATTTATGGAAATCCAAATTCAATTCTAAAGTGTAGACGAAATCAATATACTCGATATATTAATATAGGAAATTTTTATCAGCATCAACATCGATTTTACCAGTGCCAAAATCCGACCAGGAAATATCCAAAAAAAAAATGTAAAATCTTGCAGCTGAAAAGAAGCAAAAGATTACATATTTCAAGGAAATAAATCCAGGAAAAAAGAAAATGGAACGGCGATGAGAGCTTTCTTCAGAAATTTCCAGGAAGGCGGACAAAGCCAATATAAAAAACTATTCAGAAATAGCAAAAAAAAGGGGGGGGGATATAGAATACCTTTTTCAGGGGAGAAACGGCTCCTACATTTTATTTAAAACTTTTTGTTGGATTTATAAACCGTTGTTGTTGCGAATAACAGAGTGCCGCATAATATTCCGAATATTCGATGAAGTTGAGGTTGTACAGTAGAAAGATTTTTGTTAAACCAACTCGCATAAGCTTTCAACAAGTTGTATCTATAAACGAAAAATAAGCCTTTACTTTTTAATCACGCAGACTAGTAAACTCGTATTTTTCCACAATTCCAGATTAAAACTTTTTATTTACCCTTTCCTTTTCATCCCTTAAAAGCTGCCCACAAATATATTTTTTAAATTTCTGTACTACACCTTGGCTCCCATTTGCTGGTTTCGCGTCCTTAAATTGTACTTGTAATCATTGGTCAGTTCGACCCGCGTTCAGAAAACGCGCATCAAAAGTGCCGCATTATTGGTTTTCTATACAGAACCTTTTTTTATGGGTATATTTCGACACCATAAATTCAGAGCCAGTAGTATCAGTTCTATTGGTGTACTACCAATATACATACTTTTTGGCCAATTAATGTAAAGAATTAAAATTTAACTTTCTTTATGCATGATTTTAAAAAGTGCCCAAATTTCATTTGTCAAAATCACTCTAATGTAAAATTATGCCCCTTGAGCCAATGCCCAGTGGGTACGGAGCTGCTAGAGCGGCGGAGCGGAGTTGGGTAGGATATTTTTTCAAAAACTTTTCAACTTTTTTTTTTAAATTTTTTATTAGTGTTTTTGTTCATTTTTTCAAGTTTGAAAATAAATTCTGCGTAAAAAAAAAATGTAAAATTATAGAATTTAGGAGAAAAGAAACGGTATTAAGCGATTTATTAGCTCCCTTTTTTGGCTTTATAATCACGAAAATCACTTATTTTTATCATGGCATAAATATATTTTGCATTCGTTTAGATTAAATTTATTATGACGAGTTTACATTAAACCCTTTTACTTTTTTTCAGAAAGAGTAAATTTAATGGATATTCATGGATGAAACTGCTTTAAAGATATAAACTACTTTTTATATTTCTATTGAATATATAATCAACCATTATATCCAAACAGTTGATTTTATAGCTCGAATAATTTTTCTATCAAATATTTTTACAATTTAAATACTTCAAAATACACAAAAGTAAAAATAAAGCACTTTTATGATTTTTTTTTAGATAATATGAATGATATCATTTATTTCTCTATAAATACTTTGAGCCAACTCTGATAGTTTTTTCATATTTATATATTCACAAGTTTAATAAAATTATCCTATCACCTGTCCATATATTAAAGAGATTTAAATTAAATGTTTTTGCCTATTCAAATGAAAAATTTTCACATTGGAATAACCGGTATTTCTATTTTAATATACTAATATAAATATCAAATTTTTATCGATATTAAACCTTTTTTTTTTTTCAAATCTTGTGATAATTATTTATAGATAATTGTTAATAAAAATATAAATAAGGGTAAATAAATTAAATATTCAAATAAATTCATCTTTGCGGGGGGATATAAATGTTTTCAGACAACATTGTAACCCCCCCCCCTTTTTTTAAAAAAAAAGTTAATAGAAAAATCCCTTTTATATATTAGTTTAAAACAACGAAATTTTCCTTTTTTGATTTATTAAAATATATATATTCCTTTTACTTTTTTTTTGAGATCTTGTTTATGTTTATTGAATAAATTCCAAATTTTTGTTCAAAATACATATTAAAAATAATTATAATTACAAAAACAGGATTTTTTGGAAATCAAATTAAAATAACCCGATGAGTATTTCATAATATATTTTTTTCAGATTTTAATTGTTATATAAACTTTTTTTTATAATTGATTGTGATC
>LSSL01001318.1:0-21026 GCA_001953115.1 Smittium mucronatum
TAAACTCAGTACTCATGCCAATTGGCACTTATGGTGGTGAAACATTCGGTATGAGTGAATATAGAACCAGACCTATACAAAGTGAAATTGATAATGCAATACGGTTAGCTTCCAAAGTAGGAAAATCCACTGCCATGGAAAGACTTAGAAATGAGCTGGGCATAAAATCAGTGTTTTTGAAAACCAGCGTGGCCCGTGAGCGAGCATTTCACAAACGGAAAAATTCAAAGACATGGATTGCTGATTTAATTAAAAACCCTCATCGATCCCGAATGAGCACGTGGGTGACGGGAACATCAAAATGGCTAAAAAAATATTGTAAAACCGGCGGAATTTTTCAAACGGAAAAATCATTGGCCGATCGAAAAAATTTAAATAACCGATCCATAATTCACAAATGAGCTTTAAATCAATGAATAAAAAATTCTGGAAGTTGGATCATACGTCAAGCCCTGTACCGAGATCAGCTAATAGGCTTCCAGAAAATCGAAAAGTTATAATTTTCAGTTTTGGACTGTTCAACGCCTGGCCAATGCAAAAATTATTGACGGAAAATTTGAAGTTTTTTGCCCTTTTTGCAAAAAAAAATACGCCAGAGATAATCGAGAATTTATTTTTAGTTTGCGAAAAATCAGATAACTTCAGCAAAAATACAGATTAAAAAATTTTCGCTCAAAATATTATTTTTACAGAAAGTTTTAGTGTTTCTTCTCCAGATCGGGCTCAGTTGAAGCAGATCGGAAAACTTCTGATGTGAGGGGGAGGGTGTGTACAAATAAAACTTTTCGTATCCACGCTGAAGCTTTAAACAAAAAAAATGAGCTGGGATTAAAGGTGATTTTTAATAGCATCCATGCTAAAAATTAATTAATCACGAAAGTTTTTATTAGAAAATTATCTCCATTTAATCATTAATTATTTTTAAAAAGTATTTTATTAAAAATGTAAAAGATATGGTGAGTTTTATTGTGTAAAAAATTGATATCCGCGTTCAATATTGAGTTATAATCAGTTTTTTTATTATTAATATTATATAAAATTTGTAATCAAATTAACTAAATATCGGATATACGATTTGGAACTTTCATAATTTTATTGTTTTTGTGATATGTAAAATTTTTAATCCTTGAAAAAAGTTTTTTTTTTAAAAAAATTATTATAAAAAGAAATATTAACATACTTTTTAAATCTTATTTAGAAAAAAATTATAAAATGTAATTACAAAAAATAAGCTTAAATGGTTTAAAATTAAAATCATGGGGATTGGTAGAGAATATTTTATATTACTTATAGTTTAGAAAAGAAAAAAATAAAGAAGTTTGATACATAGCTTTGATGATTCAGTTGGTAGAGCGTGTACTAACAAAGATATTCTCGGTTATATATAAAAAGTATTTTTGGGTAAATTAAGGACTGGTTAGAACCGCTCAAAATAGTTTACTTACAGATGAATAATGCAGCATCTTGATTTTTGATTCTGATTTATGAAAGAAAAATTAGTTGGGATTACTTAGAAATTATTTATTGGTAACATTCAGTAAAAATGCATTTAATCGGGAGAGAAATAGTCCAGTTTTTACGGGGATTATTTTTAGTATATTTTCATTTAGATTCAATTTTTTTATCTTGGAGTTTAGCCTCTCCAAATAACACCCAATGATATTTATATATATATAATTTGACTAACTGGTTCCCTAATAACTAATATTAGTTGTTTTCTTATGATTGATCCAATAAAAATATAAAAATTAACTTGCATCAACCAGATTATGAACATTAATGAGTTTATATAACCAGTTACTAAACGCCTTTAGTGCAAGTATAGATCTCGATACCTTGAAAGCGCGTTGGAAGGTGTTTTTTTTTGGCTTTCAATCAATTCCAAATGTTAGGGGGGGGGGGATATTTCAGGGTTTGTATAGTATAAGACGTTTTAATAGAATTATTTTTACTTTAAATTAATGTAGATAATAATAAATAAAAAGGGGATCCAGATAGTGAAAATAATATTTTTTCCAGACTCGATAGGATATAAATTTACTTAATTTACTGTTATTTTTCACTTATTCTAATATTATTAGATTTTACTGCCTTCGTTTTAGGATATATAGTATCCTATGGTTCTTTTTGATCGAGAAGAGTCATTTTATTAACATCAAATAATAAAAAATAAAAAATTTGTGAGCTTAGGATCGAGATAGGCTCCGTAATCATCAAATAGGAGGGTATACCAGTAGGTCAATCCGAGATACTTATCCCCTTCAATTAAGTATAAATAAACTAAACTAAATTTAGTAACTGAGAAATTGGTAATTTGAGTCTTTTCGAGATACGAATGAAAAATATTAAATGCAATTTCTTGTTCTAGACACACTCTCAAGATCGATTATACTTATCATAATTGGATAAAATACAAATAATAAAATACAATGAAACAATTAAAGAAAACCATGATTTTATAACAAAATCTGGAAAGCGTGAGTCGCATAATTTCAGGTCTATATTCGAGCCTCACTCAGAGCATTATTATTTTTTACTATCATGGAAATTTTTTTAAAAAAATTCATTTAAAAAGGATTTCTTGTTTCAAATGGTATAAAATTTGTATTTAAACGTTATTTTAAACCGGTAATTTCTGTTAGATAAAAGAAATAACTATATCTTCAAATTTGACTATAATAAAAAGCCGTGTAAATGAATGGATGTAAAAAAAATTCTATTCTTTATGAAAAATGATAGAGAACACACCAAACTAATTAATATATATTTATTAACCCTAATTTTCAAAATTTCTTATTGATATATCATTTTGCACTATCAAATTTACCTTTTTGAAAAATAGATCGATACATGTTAAATACAATTAATAACCTTTTATTTGGCTATTTTTTTTAGTATATCGGATTTAGATGAATATAGTTTACTTATTTTGTTAAAATAAAAAACTTATACCATGATATAAGGTATTTTATGAATATGATTTACGAGGATATGAACCTTTTTTATTGTGCCTTTTGGTGTTTATTTTGGTCCTAGGTGGATTTGGGAAAAAAAATTCATTTGATGTTATGGGATGAATTGATTTTGACACTATCTAATAAAAATCGAGATAAATTAGAAATTTTTATCTTTGACAGATTATTTGACCTCCTATTTTCATAATATCACTTTAAAATTATATTTTAAATGACCTGTTTTAAAAAATATTCTGAGTATAATTACATGTTAAATACTGTGGAAAGAATATCAAAACTAGCTTATACAAATTTAAACCTCTATTACAGCTCGAATGTTTCTGGAATTGGTTTATACATCTTTATATAACTAAAAAGACAAGCAAAAAAAATTTTGAAAAAAAATAAGCCATTAATATTATTAAAATTTTCTTTTATTAAATTAAAAAGGTTTAAAAATATGCATATATAGGAAATAGATTGAACACATATCCCGTATTAATATATCTTAATATTTTTTAATTTCGAAAATTTATTAGCAATAAAGCAAAAGAAAAATACACCCAATTATTCCATAGGCAATCATCCTTTATTTTAATTTTTTTTAAACCCTCACTTTAGATTTTAATTTACTATTTTCATTTATCTCAATATATTTTATGCAATTCCATAGCACAGGTTTTGTTCTTTTCATGTTTCCGCACTGAATTTTTTAAATAAACTTAACCGTTTATTAGTAAAAAGATAAAAAATTATTTAATTTATAAATTAAATAGCTATATAATTTTTTTTAAAAAAAAATCCATTTTACTTTTATCTTATATAGAGGCACACTTCATTAACCTCAAACTTTATCAATAAGTGTAGTTAAAATATAGATATGCAAGCATAAAATATTTTTTTTATTTATATTTTTTATTTAGAAATATTTTAAAAGAATAAATTTTATAAATAGAATTATATTATCAATTGATTTTATTTTCAATTATCAATACCTTTGTCCCATGTCTTAAAATTGATATTTATGTGCAAATTTGATCGAAATACTAACAAAAATATATGATGAAGCTTCTGTTAATTTTTCTACATTTGCATCTATTATCTTTGAAAATACATCTCACATAAAATATTTCCGTTCACCCTGATGTTTTCCTGATATTTTTTGTTGTAGAAATGTATTAAAAGAAATATCCTTGATTTGTGGTTTTGAAATTTACAATGTATTTTTTGTAAAACCTTCTATAAAAGGTTCCGTATTTTGCTCATATATTGTAACTTTCACCAAAAAATTAAAAAATTTATCCATTCTAAAACTTATCACCCATATTATCGGAATCATTCTTTAAAGCTTTAAATCTTATTTTATCACCATATTAATGTTCTGAAATTATCATTTTATTTTAAAATTGTTGTGTTTTTTTTGGTCTGAAGAATCTATTGGGGTCTGAGGTATCAATTTTTTTTTGGCTCTCCTCGCCATGATTTGTCATATCGGTGGCTACATTTTTTTTTCAGCTCATATCCAATTTTTTTTATTATCATTTCTTTATTTACAAAATTTTCATCAATTTCATCAACTGTTTTAGGTTTCATGTTTTCTTCAATGATTTCTATAGATGATTAATTCACTACTGAAATTTTTTTTATATTATATAATAAATATCTTATAGTCATAATATCAATATTATTAAATATGTATCAGATAAATAGCTTTTTATTGTTTAATTTTAATTCCTTTAATTTAAGTTAGATTTATTTTATGGAGCATTAAGGATTAAATAAATTTTGAAGAATTAGTTATTAAATTTGATGAATATAATTTTTTATGTAAAAAAATCACTATATGCGCTATTATGGTCAAATATTAATTTGCTAGCAGTTTTTCTGATTGTGGTATATCATCTATATAATCATTGAATTTTCTATAAACTTTCGTTCCTACTTTTAATGTGTGTAGTTCTATATAATGGATTTTAAAACCGATATTT
This sequence comes from Smittium mucronatum, assembly GCA_001953115.1. NCBI lineage: Eukaryota > Fungi > Kickxellomycota > Harpellomycetes > Harpellales > Legeriomycetaceae > Smittium > Smittium mucronatum. The sequence goes on from LSSL01001318.1 coordinate 4,943, forward strand.
TTCAATCCAAGTACTTCAAAAATTATCTGAAATGGGTTAATTTTATGTTTATTTTCTGTATATTTTCTTATAATTATTTGGTTTAGATAAGAGTTTCATAATTTTAGCACTTTTTTTATTGAGAAATATGCCTCTTCTGGCCTAATAATTTGATTATTATAGCAATAGATATTTTTTTAATTTTTCTTTTCTTAATTTATATATTTATTTCAAGAAGGGAAAACAAAATTTTTTTCTGTAAATTGTTTCTGGGGTCATAATTAAATTATTTAAACTTTATTGGTTGCATCTTGTTAGTTTTTTTAAACTTAAAAGGTTTCTATTAATGGTTATTTTGAATAATTCAGAATAAAAAAAATTGTCAAAAAAATTGCATAATTTTTTACTTATGATTTTTTCGCTTTGTTCAATATCTCTAAAAGAGACTAGGAATCTCAATTTAACGTTGTTAGTCGCAATATTATATGAACCTATAAATATTTTATTATTAATTACAAAAATGATAATAGCATTTAGTTTTGTTTTTTTTTTTAATAAATTTAACTTAAAGGTAATATATGAGGAAATTTCAACTATTTAGATAAAGGAAGTGCATTTTTTAGCAAAACTATTTCTATTAAAATCACAATTTTTCGATCCTATAATAGAATATGCCTATAATTTTTTTTACATAATTTTTTTATAAAATCCCAGATTAAAAACTTTTTAATTGAAGTAAAAGCCACAAATTTTTGCATTAAAATTTTCTGTGATGAACTTTAAATTGTTATTTTTGCTCTTCAGAACTTTCAATTTCATTTAAATTATTTTTTCTTCTTTAAATTTTGCATTTCCTGTGTTTTTTTGTAACCTTATAGCTGTTAAATATTATTTAGTTTTATATTTTTGGTATTTTTTTATTTAGTAAATAAGGTACTATTTTAGGTTTATTCCGATTATTTTATAAAGTATCCAGCAAAAACCATTCCAGATAGGCCTATTTATTATAATAATTAGTTTTTCTGTTATAAATTATACAATAAAGGAGATACAGGGTACTGTTTTAGTTTTGTAATTAATGTTAATCTTAAAGAGAAAAATATTTTTTGAAATACACGCCAATTAAATTTATTCCGACTAGAAATACAATCTAAATGAGGCACTGTATTTTCGACTCAGGATGATAAATTACAAATATATTTATATTTTAAAAGTGGGGGGAAATTTAAGAAAACTATAATTCAGAAAATTTTACTTGAATGGTTATATTTTGGATAAAAAACTCTCTTATAGAATTTTTTATCGGATTTAGTTAGTACCATAAATCATTTATATTAAATTAAAAACTTATAAAACGCCTTTAATTTATTACACACAAGGACCGAAGTCTTTAAGATTCATAAAATTAATATAAAATAAATAAATAAACTGTATGGTTTCAACATTTAAATTTAAAAATTTCGAAATTTTTATTTATTAGATGTAAAGTCATTTATTATTTGCTTTATTTGTTGTTTTAGATGAATTTATTTAAAAAAATTAAATAATAGGATTATTTGCTTGTATAAACCCCAAAATATAATTGATAAGCTTTATAAAAGAGAATATATAAACTGTTGCGTAGTAATTTTGATGTAATATTTTTGGTGTTTTACTGTTTTTTGTACTTAAATATTAAATACGAAAGATAAATAATGCGTTATAATATGTCATATATCAATAAATATTGAAACGAATTAATTACAAGTTTTACAGGGTGTTATTTTTCAAATTATAACATTATAGATTTATATAGAGTTTAAGTTTTTCAATTAAAAAAATAATTAGGATTAAATCATAATTTAAAAAAATTAAAATTAAAGTTTCTTCTATTTTAGTGATCAACACTCGGATTTTACTTTCAGTTTCTTATGTAATGATTAATTATAAATTGAAAAGCATTTAAGTTTTAATTATCGAGTTTTAAAATATAAAATCCGATATTTCAAACCTATGAGAACTTATTATTCATATTTTAAAATAATCTAATATGTAGTATTTTTTTAGATTTTCTAAAAGAATTAAATATGATAATATATTTATATAATCCCAGAAAATTGAATATCATATTAATACTCATATTGAGAATCTATAACAGAATTATCTAAAAAAAAATTGATATTTTCAAATGTTATATTAATTTATTATATGTTTTTAAACGGATTTCAAAAAACACCCTTCAGCTTTTAATCGGAAAGTCGTATAAATATAATGATAAATCACATATTAGAATAAAATTAAATAAATAAACCTTTTTTTTTTCATCATCATTTTTAATAAATCATAATAGTAAAATACCTTGAAATATTTTGGCTAAATAAAAAGCGTATTTTTCAAATTGCAGTATTCTAAAAATTTACATGGTGCTATATTTTTTTTTCCAGATAGCGGAGTTAGAAAGAAAAAAATTCTGAATACAGATCTTAAAGAGGAATGAAATACTGAAACGGCAGAAAACAATCTTAATCTGTGAGTTTTTAGATATTTTCTGTAATTAAGTCTATGTTTAGATTTAGGAAGAATCTCAGATTCAAATATTCTATTTTAAAAGTATATATCAATAGATAACTATTTTGGGGCGTATGATATTTCTTAAATGATAGTAGGATTTAGTTATATACAGAATCTTGTTTTCTTAATGTAATTTTTTTCTTTTTATGGAGAGTTTTAATAGTGGTTGTACTACTCTCAATAATCCAGCCTATTTGAAGAGCTGGGGGTTATTGAGATGCATTTCTGATTTTATATTACACGCTTGCCATGTGATCAAGTATCCTGTATAACAAAATATTTTATTTCATTTGAAATAATATTAATTTATGCAAGGTTTTTTTTGAATTTTTTTTATAAATTTGTCTTAAAATTAATTAAATAGTTATTTTTATTGAATAAAAAAATATGTATTAATTATTACTTTCGCACCTATAAAATTTATCGATGAAATATAAGAAGTGCCAAGGAAAAATTTATGAGTTTTTTTAATTTAATAAGTAAAACGGGATCAAAGTATACAAGAAAAAAATCAAATTAAGTATATTTAAACCAAGTTATGTCACTTAAACCCAAAAACTGATTTATAAGTCAGATTAAGTAAAAAAATTTCAATATAATTACACATCAGTAAATTTTATAGAAAACTAGGGGAAGATAAAAAAATTTAGAAATATTGGAATTTATATCTTTGATATTATAGTTTAGTCAAATTTATGTGTCTCTATTATTTAAATCAGTTTTTTTAATTGAAAAAATATTGACAGAATGCCTTTTTTTAAATATATTTTCGAAATGAAAAATGAAAAATCTTTAAATATTCAAGATTATGGATAATAAATTAATGTATAGAATCACATCAAATAATAAATAAAATCTTATACACTAAATTAAATTCTAATTTTTCAGCTTTAATTCAATGGATTCAATCCACATAGTTAAGATCAAAATAATCCAAATTATTTTGGTATAATTTCAATATAAAATGTAAAATTTAATCTAATTTTTAGATTTAATTAGTCAATATAATTTATTTAATGATACAAAATTGATACCTTTTTCAGCATTTTTTTACGGATTTCTAATTATAATTTACCAATATAAGCCTTATTTATTTATTTATAATTAACCTAAAAAATAAATTGATTGTTTGGTTTTATGGATACAGTTGGCTTAAAACTTGCTAAATTTTATTATCCCTAATCAAATTTGATTCAGTTTTATTTATTTACCAGATTTCCAACTCCTATACCTCTGCTTTATCGCCTCGTTGCCCTTCAGTAATTTTTTTTAAACCAATAAATAAAGGCTAAACATTTTATATTACAATAAATTAAGCATATTTTACTAAACTGATCTAAATTTAGTTATTTTAAGAAATTTTCGAAAATAAAAAAAATTATTCGATTATATAATTTGATTTTTCGAGCGATTTTTGACTAATTTCGTTTTTTCAAATGATTAGCCCTTATTTCTATAATTAGCCTTTTATTTCTCTAAAAAAATAAAAAATACTCAATCCTTAGAAGAAATATTAAATACAGTTTCAAAATTTACAAAATTAAAATCGAAATTCGAATTTAAGATAAATCAGCCTATTTTACGGCAAAATATATTTAAATATTTAGATATAATTAGGTATCACGAGCATTAAAGATTCTTTTCTTTTCTTTTTTAGGGTTTAAGCTCAAGTTTTTACTTGAATTTTAATATTTTTATGAATAATAAATTGACAAATTTTTTATAAAAAATAAAAATTTAAATAATATATAATCAATATTATTAATACCATTTTTAAAATATAAAATATTTCACGAAATCACAATATATCACGATTTTTGAAACTTTTTCTCACGCAAGTAAGTAATAATAAATAGTATGAAGCTAAAAAAAATATCAATATTTTTCTTATTGAGAAAGAATTTGAGCTAAAATTAATGTATAAATAACATAATTTTTTTACTATATACTCAGAACACAGTCTTTTGGTAGGATTTTATGCATTAATAGTATTATTTATTACCATTTTATGAAAAAATATTGTTTAATAAACATTCTATCCACAGAATAAAGAATTAAACTTATTAATTTCATCATGTAAATATAAATTTATCTATAAAATTTTAGTTTATAAATTGTCCATCTATTAAAATTTATGTATATAATTAATTAATACTTTAAAACTAAAAAAATTACAAGTTATGGTATTTAAATTTACCTAATAACTTAGTGTAATTTTTTCTTTTTGTATTTTAATATCGGTGGAACTCTTTTTCCTCTTCGCTTCTGTTCTTTTGTATATATTTATTGTCAATTTTTAAACGGGAATTAAATGCAGCTTTATTTAAATAATATACAAAACAATAATTATAAAACTATTTATTATAGATATTTAAAAATTAAGGATAAAATAGATGTTTTAGATACTTAAAATTCTTTTAGTGATAATGCAGATATTCCTCCAAATTTTTTTTTCGAGCGGCTGATAATTTATTTTCTACTTATTGATTTAATTTTAAATGCATATCTTATGTTGCACTCGGATAAAAAACAGTAAATTTATATGAAATTTTTTTTCTTCGAAAACTCAGAACTTTTAAAATATATCTCTACCCAACCTTTTACAGTCGATCTGAAAATATGATGAATTCTTCTTTAAATAAAGAATTAAGATTTTCAAAAAATTCAAAGTTCTTTTGAAACATTTTTCTACGAATTTCGAAAATCGCGCATATAAAAATCATTATTTGTATAAATTATCCTGAATCAATTTTTATCTGAAAATTCTTGTATTTGGTTTTCTTTGATTTTATCACTTTGTTATATTTAATTTTTCTAAAATCCGAATCATAAAATCAATTTGGTCGGCTCAATATTTTTTCCAAAAGCTTGATGACTTCTATTGATTCCAAGATTCCCAATTCAGAACATTTATTTTTCACAGAAATATTGAAAAATTATAATTAATCATTAGTTGTTTTGGAAAATGTATAGATCTCCTCATACCAATTTGGGTTTTTATTAAAATAATTAGAATTGATTTTTATTATAGCTTGGCTGAAAGCGGGATAAGTTCCCCATTTTTTAAAAAATATATACATATATATGTTGTATGTGGATATGATCCTCATGTGGATGTGATCTTTTTTTGGTGTATTTGATCCCTATGTGATTGCGATCTAATTTTTTGAATACTATCATTGGATAGAATTAGTAGATTATTATCGAGTGGATTCTTTCAATTATCCAATAATATTTTCATGGAATCTTTATGATAATCAAAACATTTTAATTCAATAATAAAATACCAACATGTATAATTTTATGTTTTTTTACATCTTGATAAAAAATTTATACTATTCGCTAATAATTCTAATTTTATTTAAGCTATAATGCTAATCTACCAAAAAACACCATTATTTTCATGCTAAATGATACTATTTGATTAAGGTGCTATATAATCCTTATTATCGAGCTAACATTTGCTTAATATTTTTTACTCTTTTAGAATATAATATTATTTCTAATTAGGTTTCTTCCATTCCTCCATACTGACGGTAATCAAAATTAAGAACCTATTTATTATTAATTTTATATCATCATGCTATTTGCTAAATGTAAATTATTTTATAAGAATCGTTTATCACATAGTTCCAATGATTATTATTTAATTGAGTACATTTTAAAATCACATCCGAACAATTTTATTTCTGTTATCATGATTTTCCTAAAATAGAAAAAGAGTTTTTATTCGATAATAATTACAAATAAAAATATTTTACCCAATTATAATACGGCTCACAACCACATAGGTTCAAAATCTCCAAAAAAATGTCACAACCACATTAGGATCACATCCACCGAAAAAATATTACAACCAAATAGGGGTCATATCCACATAAAACATAAATATATTATTGATAATCGGAATAGCTTTTAATTTACCATGAGCCTTATGCAGAATATATCCTTTTAGGCTAGTCATTAAACTGATACAAAACTATGAAAAATGATACAAAAAAAAGTAAATTGATACAAAATTTATTATTAGATTCGAAATTAAGCAATTAGAGCAATTTCAGCTGGACAAAATTATGCAGATCAATAAAAAAAGTTCTGATTTTTTTCTATTGGTCAAATTTTAATTAGAAAAACTCTATTCGAAAAATGGTTATAATAGTTAGCAAATAGTTATTTTATATTTAGGAAACATCCCAAAATCATATTTACAGTCTTTATTTAGGTTTTTCCCCTGATTTTTCTATGCAAGCTATCATATCCAAAATCATATCGGCTTATTTACTCCATATTATGTGAGATGGAGGAATCTAATTTCATCGGGATAATTATGGGGTTAAATGGAAATTTATTCTGCGTTTATATCCCTAAAGTATAAAGAAATTGGAAATATTCAAGATATAAGCTTATAACCATACAGTATTTAAAGATCGATTTATCTATTAATCAAGTAATTTATTGATAATTTGAGAATTTAACAAGACTACAGGGGTTATTATTATAATAAAATTTTGATAAATCAATTGTTTACATATTAAGATTTACATCTTTGCTATTAAAAATGAAAAATATGAATCAAAAAAATGTTTATAATTTTTTTTTTAAAATTTGGAATCTCTTAGTAAAATACTAGTCTAAATAATAAAATACTATTTAAGTACACTTTATTTATGTTCTGAAAGTATTCAACAAAAGATTTACTATTAGAGAAATAATTCAGAATGAATTCGAATATGAAATTACTAAAGATATGTTATTTATTTACATTTTTTCGATTCAAATATTAGTAGAAAAAATAGACAGTTTAGCCCTCTATTTATATTAACCTTGTTAATGACTAACAAAAAATTTATTTTTTATTTTTTAGCTATTTGTTTTAAGGCTAAATTATACTACCAAACACAAGAAAGTTATCAACTTCTAAACACTTTAATTGGATTTAATTCTAATATATCTAATTGGAATTTAACTGTGATTACTTTAATAATTCAAAGCGCACAGCTTAAATTATTTTCAAATACAATGGATAGACATAAAAAACGCTATTTCAACACAGCTCAATAGTGTTTAATTGGAAATACAATGCCATTGGTTTGTGTCATTTATATCAGTATTTTTCTTTTTATACTTAATAATTAAGATCTTAATAAACTCCATGTGTCATAATTAGATAGCTTATCGAATAGAGATTTTCTAATTAAAATTTGACGAATAGAAAAAAATTCCGAACTTTTTGTATTAATCTGCATAATTTTATCTAGCTGAAATTGCTCTAATTGCTTAATTTTGTATCTAATCATTAATTTTGTATCAATTTACACAATTTTGTATCATTTTTTATAGTTTTGTATCAGTTTACATTTGCCCGTATCTTTTTATATCAGTTTAATAAAAAAATTTACTTTTTTTAATTTAATTTTTTGTAATTTCTTTAATATTTTCCGAAAAATTTAAGAAAGACTTTTTTATTTTTATTTCTCTTAAAAATTCATCTAATTCAGATGATATTTGCATTGCTAAATATTTTAAAAGATTTTTTATCTTCCAATTAAATCTAGTTCTGCCAAATTAATTATTTCAATCATTTATTATCCATGTATGACTCGGTGCTATCTTTAGATATTATTGAAATAGAAAAAGGTAAAAAATATTATTTGTATCTGTTAAGACAGAAATATCGCTGGGTACCCCCCCCCTTTTTAACAGCTCGAATTCAGAGTCGATATGCATTAATTTTGAGTTTGCAGATCCAATTATCGGTTATATATAATTTATAAATTTTACGTCATTTTTTTATATAGCTTGTCACAAAAGCTGTGCATTTCAAACCTGAATAATCTAAATTAATACTTATTTATTTAAAAAGAATCAAATATAAAGTTATTTGTAAATAAAAGCATACTCTGAAAAGCATTTTAAAACATCTCAATGTATTTCACTTTACATTTTTCTTCTTCTTCAACTATCTTTATTCACGGCGTAATAAATATTGTATATACTTTAATACCATCTTTTCCTATTTTTTTCTATATTATATAAGATTTTTTTCCATATTTAGATAGATTCAAAATCAAGTTCATCCGAATTAATGAAATATTTTCCACGAATCCATGAGAATTTTAATTACTGAGATAGGTGTTAACACTGCTATCGATGTATATATATATGTTTATATTTAATTGGAAACTATATCCGTTTGTCAATTTATTAAAGCAGAATCATAATGTGGATACACATTTTTTTTACAGTTTTTTTGTGAATATTTTTTAAGAATTTGTATTTGTTTTTGTGTGTTTTTCAATATGTTTTTCCGAAAAAAAAAAAATAAGTATATAATCTTATGTACTTTTATTGATGAAGGGTTTATTAAATTTTATGAAATATTTTTTTTCAATATAGAATTTAATACTGTTTACAATACTACATTTAAAGCATCCTTAAGCACATTTACATATCATATTTTTAATATATCTCAAAAAAAATAAGCGATGTAATTGTGAAAATTTTCTTATTGGTCAGAAATTTCTTAAAATAAACGAATATAACTCTATTTTGTATAATTCACTTAAATTAGTCTATTATAAATCAACTGGACTAAAATTATTATTTATACCTTTTTTTTATTAGGACACCTGAGAAATAAGTAAATATGTTATAGCTTCTGAAATAATTGCAGATTATAACAGGTTTAATAGAAGTATTATCATCTTTAACAATCAAATGATGCATAAATTTTTCTATAGTATAAGTTTTTATAAAGCATCAATTGTAATTTGGGGGCATTTATTTTGATAGAAATTCGTTATTACAATAAATAATAACATATATCGACATTTAAATTTAATTTATAAAGCGCATCATTTATAAATTAGAGCTCTATTTACGAAATTTAAGGTTTATATAAATAAAAGCTCTCAATAAAAACCAATTCATTTAAATTTATTATAATTAACCGTATCAATATAAGGACATAATATTGATAAGTAGAACCTATTATTATATGAACCTAAATCATATTTTCCCTCTTTCTATGGCTTTTTTTCTAATAAAACTTTATTTTTTCTTAATTTAACAAAAAATCACTAGTCATCATCGATTTATAAAAAAAATTAGGAAATTCTTGTGACACCCACCGAAAAAAAAAAGATATGAGTTTTTTCCATAAAAATTATATTTTTAAAAGGTATATTTCTTGTATTGAAATATATGAAATCTCATACCAACAGTAAGGCTATTATTAATAAAGATATTTTTTTCTTTTGAAATAATAAACTAAAAAAAGTATCTAGAGAAACTTTGAATAATAATAACGAGTTAAAAAAATAATAAAGTATCAATAATCTTAATAATCTTATTTTTATAAGAAAATCTCTCCCAAAAATGAAATATAATCGTTGTAATTATTTTGATAGAGAGTCCGGATTATAAAATTTTCACTCTATGCAAATTATTTAATTCTATTGATACAAAAAATCAGACAAAAGAAGGATATTTCAAGAAAGTTGATTATTTTCAAAAATTAAATCCGAGTTAAAAAAACCCCCCACTCGAATTTATAACATAACGTGTTTTTCCTAAAAAAAACTTTTGATTTTTCAGTAAAGCCATTATTTATTATTTTATTCTATGATAAATCAGTTTTCAATTTTAACCGAATATTATCATCTTAAAATATTACAGTGTTTGATTTGGTATATATACTTATGATGTAGTTAAACTTGAAATTCCACTGTGAGCTTACTAAAGTATCACTAAAACAAAAGAATTATATAAAAACAAGTCGTTTTTTGGAAAATAAATTCAAAAAAATCAAAATGGTAAATTGAATATTAATTAAAATGGGATATTTAATAATCTTTATATAAAAGAATATTTTGCTCCAATATTCAATTCAGACATTTTTGATAAGAGGAAAATTTTATTTATAAATTCGATCTTTTTTCAAGAACTTGAACTAAATTTAGAAGTTCGTGGCTTATCAATATAAAGCGCTTCAACCGAAATAGGCATTTTTTATGTTACAAATATCATCTTTTCATTTTTAATCGATAAAATCAAATTATAATTTTTTATCTAAATCGTAAATGTTTATCCAATTTATTTTAAATAAGATTTATCTTTTAAAAAGATGGTATCGCCACCTCTGCCATCCTTAAAAATTCTTTTTAATTCCTTTAGTTATTATCTTTTTTTTTTACAATTTAAACATATAAATATCACTCTTAATCACTTTAAACATATTTTTATGCGTAAAAATGTGAATATTATTTATTCTGATATATAATGCAATATTATTCAAATACTAACTTTAAAATAACAAAAATAAACTTTAAAAACGTCACATTTTAATATTAAAATTGAAGTAAAAACAAATAAACTGTTTTTTATGATTAATTAAATATTCAATTCCAATCTTATGAATACATGTTGACTAGATTTTATATCAATACAAACATATATCAAAACATTTATAATATATACACGGGAAATAATTTTGAGCTTAAAAGCATTATATTGGGTGATTAAATTGAATGATTTATAAAAAGTCTTAAAATTAAATTCTAAATAAATTTGAGTTTTGATTATGTCGTGTAATAACGATTATAATTTTTTTATGCATGTATATCCCGAAATTTATACATTTGCAGTTATCAAGTTTACGAAAAAAGTTTCACTGTTAAACATATACATCATACACGAAAAAAGCAATATTAATACAGTAATTTTTATTATAATTAGCAAATTAACTTTCATAAAATTAAAAAGAGTTAATTTATTATTTTTTTGTTTTTAGTCCTTTTCAGAGGGTGAAATTTGAGACCTTATTTTTTTATAGAAACTAAAATTTCATGAATACCTTTATGAAACTCTAAAGAAATTTTATTTTCAATCTTGCAATTTCTCTTAATAAATTTAATCTAACACGTAATTTTAATGCATAATTCTAATATGTGCCGCTCTTTTTTTTATGAGGTCTATTTGGTCCAATTTTGTTCGTTTTATAGGCAAAATTGCTGGTAGATACCTAAAAATTTACATTACTCAGAATCATCAATTTCATTCCGCTATTTGACTTTTTTTTTCTACTCTTTTCTGGTGTCTTCAATGAAATTATTTGCACAAATTAAATCTAATAAAAAATGTGTTAAAATAAGGATTGATTCATATTTAATTTAATTCATATAATCGTCATTTCATCCAGAAGGTATGATAATTCCTTTTTATCGCAATATTTTTAGTACTTTTGTAATAATTAAAATATAAAATCGGTAAATCCAGAAGCCACTTAAAAAACTCTTGACTATATGAACATATAATAAGACAGATTTTTTATAACCATAAGAATTAAGATCAAAAAATTCTTGATATGATTTTTTAAACCTTCTCATAATAAAATATCTTTTCGCTTGATTGTTCTTTTGGATGCCCCTGAATCCGTGTTATACGAACTTTCTGTAGGATAATATGTATATATACTTTAAAAAATGAAGGGTGTAATAGTAAGCTGTTTTTTAATGGAATTTTTGATTTTTTCACTTTTGCGGTTCTCATATTGGAAATAGCTTGAATATAGATCTCGAAAAAAACATCGATATCATTTAAATTAAAGCTAGTTAAATTTCTTTAATCTTAATAATTTAATCTTTAAAAATAATTATTCAGTTCATATTCATAAATTTCGTTTTTTTTTAATCTCTTCATTTTCAAGCATGCTTTCATCGATATTATGAGCTCGAGAAAAAATATATGGGTGCTTTCACTCAAAATTTAAATGACAAAAAATAGGTTTTATATCTTGTAGACATCAATTTTTTAATTTTTATAAATAATCATTTTAAATAAATTGAAAAAAATGAAAATTCATGTATTATATTATATTATAATTATATATGTTTGTGGAATCATAAAAAATAGCCAATAATTCGAAAATTTGATACATAGACTAAATATATTAATATTCAAGGCGAGTATAGTTAAATGATGTTTATTTCAGTTAAAACTGTTAATATTGATAAATCAAGACCTTTTCAATTTAGGTCAAATTCGTTATTAAAAATCAAATTTATCAATATAAAGAGTTCCTCATAATAAAGATTTTTAAATTAAAAGGTGGGGCGAAATATTTCTTTATAAAAAAATTATTAAATTCATCATTTTAATCCATATTTGATGCACCATTTTGATTGTTTTGATTTTTTCCCACAAAAAAAGACTTAATTTAGTTAAATTCAGGTAAAATACAAGTTGGATAAAGTCAACATTTTGAAAAAAGTTACATAGTCAGGACCTGGCTCAAGAAAATAAATAGAGTTCATATTTTAATACTTTACAGATATCAAACAGAAGAAAAATAATTTTCCTTTTTCATTTTCTTAATTTAAATGACTGCTTTCGAAAAATTTATCGATTGTTTTTGATGGGCCATTGACAGAAATTTCACACGTGAATTAGCGGTAATAAAAAAATATTGACCTAAAAATAAGGATATTATTAAGCTTATTTGACACTTAGAGAAATACTATCCAGACAAAATTCATATAAAATTACTAAATTTTTTTTTTGGTACTATATTTTTTTTAAAAAAACTTAATTTTTATAAGACAAGATTTTATGCGGGCATAATCAAATGCGGAATTAAGCCCATATATAATTTTTTCACCTTTATTATATTTATCATCGATTTTTTTGTATTAATATGAATGATTATTACAATATCAGACCTTTTTAACTACGAAAATTAAGGTTATAATAGAAACAAATAATCACAAAGCCAAAAAATGTAGAAATCTTTTCATTTAATAATCTATTTAATTAATGAATTATCCTTAGGAATAAGTAATTGTGAGTAAAATAAACACCCAGCGACAAATTTCTAATTTCACTGGAAGATTTTTCGTCAAAATCTTGTATATTACGAGGGAAAAATGCTAATTTATCCATTGGGTACATTTTGACGACTATAACTTTAAACGGGTATTTGTAAAATAGATACTAATAAATTTAAAACTATTTTGCCGTTTTTAATTCATTAACCCTTAATACGGGGAATTTTGTTTGAGATAGGGAATATCCCTATTAAAATTTTACTGCTTCCCTAATTTGGAAACTCAACACTAAATTAAAAAATATATTTATTGGGTGGTCCAAGTTTTTAATCACAATAATAAATTTCTTTTTGGGTTAATATTGAAACTCTAATTGGAGCCGGCATTTTTACTATTGGATATTAAAATGCTCTCCAATTTAATCGAAGTATCCTATTTTTACTAAATATCTACAAATATGAACAAAAAATTCCCAAAACTTATTACACAAAATTAATTTATATTCCAAATTAGTTGGAAATCTTCCAATATCTGTTAAAATATAAATTATAATATCTAACTGGATCTCGAAATATTCCCTGTTTCACAGAGCTTTTAATGAAAAAAATTTCAGTTTAGAAAAAAGATGATCAAATTTCTTTTCAATGTATATTATAAAGACATAATTTCGTCTTATCGGAATTTCTATCTTTTGGAAAGATAAAACTGCTTAAAATAATCTAAATCAGAACTGGATTTGAAAATATATTATGTATATTATATTCAAATTAAGTCAAAATTTAAAGGTTATAGCATTGGATGCAATAATTTCCTGGGTTTATGAGTATATTAGAAGAACACCCGAATCAATATATAGTTATTAGTTATTTTTCCTTATTAAATTTTTAGTTGTAATGCTTCAGAGCAAATCGATAAAACGAAATCATAAAAATCAAAAGAAATAAATATCATTATATCGCATCAAAGCTCTGATTTTTTTTTTATGTTTTTGAATTCAATATTTGCATAAAATTACTGTTTTAAAACTCCATTGATGTTTGATAGATAAACTCTAATTTCTGAAATATGTTCCGGTCTTATCCTATTTAAGTGTCTTTATTTATTATCTTTTTAACTTTAGGCAAAAACATCAAAAAAATACATCTGATTTCAATAAGAAGATATAATTCGATTTAAGGTATATATCCTTTTTTTATTATTAATTGCTATATAATAACGAAAGTTAGTTGCTATATGAAGTAAGGAATAGTTATAGTAAATACAAAAATTTGGAAATTCTTGAAATTCAAAGCAAGCATTTATTTTCATCCTTCTAAGCCTCCCTGGATTTTTTTTATTAGATAGCAGAGTAATTTTAATTATTTTGCTATTAAATGTTTTGATTAAAAATGGAATGTGTGATAGCACTTTAATCACTTTATAAATTCTTTAAAATAGTATTACGCATCCTTCCAAGTTTTTATAATATCAGAAGAATATATGAAAGTGCATTTATCAAAAAAAAAACATCAAATAGTCAAAATTTTCAAATCCCAATGTTTCCAGAGTATTTATAATATAACCCATTTCAGGCTTGTTCGAAGTAACTTAAGAGATAAGATATGTGGTATTTTCCTATTTATTTTTCAACACACCCGATGCTAAAGTGGGTTTTCTCAGAAAAAGACATTTAATTGTATTTTATTCCGCCAAGATTTAGGGATTAAAAACTTTCAGAATCATCGATAACTTTTTTTGAGATATCTAAAAATTATATGGAATTTGGTACACAAAATATTGATATTTTTTTCTTGACCGACTATTAAAACTTTTTATGGAGTTTTTAGTAGATGTACCAAATATATTTTATCTTTCATCCAATTTCTGTTTTTTATAAGTGATTTTCGGATAATTTTTCAATAGTTCCAGATACGATACCAAAGTTTTTCTATTTGCAAATAAACAGTTTAGTAGAGAGATCAAATATATCTTCACCGACACATACTTGTATCTTAAATATGTCTGCATAGATATAACCCTCAAATTTATCTTTGTTTTTACATAATATATCTTTAATATTGCTCGATGTGTGTAACAAACAGTTGGTTCTTTTAATTTTACTTGAAAGATTATTCAAGCTCTTTCTTATTTGTGGAGCATAGTCAGCAAATAGGATATCAAAAACTAAATTGATACCCAAAATATTCCACTCCTCTAAAAATGTGTTTAATAACCAAATATAATCTTCTGTGTTATCTTTGCTAACTATAGCTATTGCTACCGGAAAAAAAGCTGGTTGGAATATGTAGCAAATGCTATTATTACTGGATATGTACCTTTAATAAATTTAACGATAGAATTTAAATTTAAATTACTAGCTTTTAAAATATGAGAGATCATTTTATCAGAGGCTATAATAGGCTTAATTTCACTTGGAATGGCTGAATAGTTTGAAACATAAGCACCATATATAGCTTCAGATTTTCTCATTTCTTCGTAATTTTTACCAAACATAGTTGTGGTGATGTTTTTTTTTTTGGAAAATTTCTGGTTGTAATATCCTCTTATAGAGAATTTTTTTCCATATCTATGGATATTCCATCTAATTCAAGCTTGTTTTTTATTTGAAAAGGATAACATCATCAAAATTATATTAAATTAACTTAATTTTAGTGCAAAAACCATCAGACCCGGTGCAATCTTTCAGAGTTTTTTATAATAATACCAATATCCTCCCCCCCCCCCCCCCCCCC
>LSSL01001319.1:0-18511 GCA_001953115.1 Smittium mucronatum
GGACAGCGATTCCAGAGGAGGACCATCTAGAAACAGGAGGAACCGATCATTTAGCACAGCTGAGACATAGTCTAGTGCACAAGTCCAGCGTTCGACAGTCAGACAGATCTCAGTGTCTAACAGCTATTTGTAGGAAAGCCATGTCGATCAATCCCACGTTTGGGTAGGAGCCTAATTTTATTAATCCTGTTAGAAGTAGGCTCTGAATAGGAGCTCAGTAGCTTCAATGAACTGTTGTTCATTGACAAAGAGCTTAATTCATGACTGCACGTAACCTCAGTCATCCAGCCTACTTGAAGCAATGCCAGGGGGGGTCTTTCGGTTGGTAGATTGAACCCTTTTCCCGTAGGTACGCAGCCGGTAGTCCGGCAGAGGAGCTTATTGTAGTTAGGATAATAGTCTTTTCTATACTACTTTTTCTTTTTTTCAATTTTTTTTAGTATATTTTTTAATGACGTTATCTTACAATAAAATTCCGTGATACAAAAAAAAAAAAACAGTCCTCCCTCTTCAGAATTTCCCTCTCATATTACTGAGTTTACTTGTCCAAAACGCTTTAAAGTCGGTTTCAAGGAAGTGGATGACACTTCTGGTATCATTCTATTAGACTCGCGGTATATTTTCAATTTGTCTCTATGTACTATATCGAAGTTTCCAAATGAATCCATGATAGTGTAAGCTCCTTTGTTTCCAATTCTAGTGATACTAAACGGTCCTTCCCAAATCGCAGAAAAATTAGACTTTAGCTTATCAGAATGCCTTAACACCCTATCCCCCAGGTTTAATTGATGCTCGGAGACGTTTTCGTTGTAATTGATTGCCATCCTATTTTTGCTTATAACATTTTTGCTATATCCCAAGTTTCTTATCTCATCCAGACAAGTTTTTATGTAATAAATCCTTTCTATTATAGCCTCTTCGATGTCATAATCATTTTTTCTTATCCCCCACGTACTTGGAAAAGTCAATTCCAGCCTATATAGTAATTTTGACGGGCTTAGACCTGTAAATGCATTATTAATAGTTCTTATTGTCAATAGTACCTTCCATATATAACGATCCCAATCCTCTATGTTGTCTGAACACATTTTTGACAGAGTTTTTTTTAAGGTTTGGTTCAATCTTTCTACCTGTCCATTAGATTGAGGTCTATAAGTTTTTGTAGGGGTGTGGTTGATACCGAGTGTTTGGTAAAATTTTAGGGATATATCAGACAGAAAATTTGATCCCCTATCTGCAATTATCTGATCTGGTACCCCATAAATTTTTATCTACCTCAGTTAAAAGGAAACTTATTAAAGTTTCTGATTGAATGTTTTCAACAGCTTCGACGATCGGCCATTTTGTAAAGTAATCAATTGCTGTTAGCATAAATATGTTTTCATTTTTGGTTATTGGGTTAATCGGTCCTACTGCGTCTAAGCCCATTATTTGAAATGGCCTCATTGCAATTATTGGAACCAAATTGCTTCTCCTATCCGTCGATCCGTCAAATCTTTGGCATATGCTGCACATGATAACTATATCTTTGACCATATTGTAGATAACAGAGCCGAAATATACAGATTTAACTCAATCCCATGTGTTGTTAACTTCATTGTGGTTCTCCTCATGTATCGCCCTTGTAATGTTGTCACTGTTGGTTTCGTTTATAACTAGGCGTTCTCTGGATTTTTTGAACAGCCTCCCATCCCTAACTAAAAATGACTTAGAGTAATTTCTTAGTTTTTTTCGCTCATTTTCGCTGTGGTTGGGTGGGTATTTCATGTTTTGAAGAAATTCTATAATATTTTTTTTTTTAATAAGTCTATTCCAAAAAGCTCTGATTCCTGGACTTCATTGGGTATCTCTTCAGTTCTTCTACTCAGGTAATCAGCGGGGTTGGATTTTCCTGGTCTGTGAACTATATCAAAATCAAAATCACTGAATTAGTTGCTCCATCGAGCTAGCCTACCAGTTAGTTCCTTGCTTTTGAATATTTGGAAGAGAGCAGAATTGTCGGTTATAATGGTAAATCTTTTTTCCCACAAATAATTCTTGAATAATTTAACTCCCCATAAAACTCACAATCCCTCTATATTCGTTGCAGAGTAATTTTTCTCGTGTTTATTTAGCGTTCTGCTTCCAAAAGCGATCGGCTTTTCGATATTGTCTATTCTTTGGGATAATATTGCACCCAAACCCTTGCTACTTGCATCAGTTGTGAGTATAAAAGGTTGATTCCTGTTTGGATGGGCTAATACTGGGTTTCTGGACAGTTTGTATTTTAGTGTGTTAGCGGCTGAGCTACAATCTTCAGACCACTTCCAAATAGACTTTTTTTTAAGTAGATCTGTAAGAGGGATGTCTATTTTGCTGAAGTCTTTTAAGTATATTCTGTAATAGCCCATCATTCACAGGAAAGATAGCAGTTCTTTGATGTTTGACAGGTTTTTTACCTTTAGTATTGATATGACTTTATCCTGATTCGTTGCAATTCCCTGATCGGATATGGTTTGTCCCAGATAGTTTAAAGAATTTTTCCCAAAAATACATTTTTTTCGATTCAAGAGAATCCTATTTTGCTTTAGAAGACTGAAAACTAATTCTAAGTGATGTATTTGTTCCGTCTTTGTTTTTGAAAAAATGATCATATCATCTATAAAGACCACCACAAACTTCCACAGATACGGCTCCAGCGCCCTTTCCATGAGCCTTTGAAATTTGGCCTGGCTGTTAGTAAGCCCGAAGGGCATTACTTTATAGCACTATAACCCTGACCCTGGGTATGAGAATGCAGTTTTATAAATGTCCTTTGGCCTTATAGGTACTTGTCAAAATCCGCTTTTTGCATCTAGTGTACTGAATATTTGAGATCCAGAAAATGCATCAAATATCTCATCCACTCTTGGCAGTGGGTAATTATCTTTTCTTGTTACTTCATTTAGACGACGGTAATCTGAACATATCCTTATGCTTCCATCCTTTTTTGTAACACAAACAATTGGGGCGCACCAGTCAGATAGGCACTTTTCGATTATGTTTTGGCGCTCCATTTATTTTATTTCTTCTCTTGCCTTTTCTTTCATAAGGCGAGGTATTCTGTATGGATATAATTTTATCGGTTTGGCACTCCCAGTGTCGATTTCATGAACAGCAGCATTTTTCTGAGTAAGCTGGCTTAAGTCGTCCACAAAAAATTTCTCTGTAACTTTCGATGAGTGGTTTAATTTCTGCTGGGGGGTTTTCATGATTTATATGATTTTTCTCAACCGCTACTCCAAATATTTCTACGTCATCGTATACAAGTTTATTTGGGGAGTTTGTATATATTTTTAATACCACATCCACGTTAATCGATTCTAATATCAGCTCTTTAGATTTAATATCTAATATTGCATTGAATTTGCTGAACCAATCGGTTCCAAGTATTAATATTGGCTTGTCAATTTCTAATACCAACATGTTTCAAGAGAATTTGTAATCGGCGACACAGATAGGAACTGAAGATATTTTTCCCATTGTACTATGTCGAGTGCCATCGGCAGTGATTATTATTTGGTCAGAGTTATGATGAACTTCAAGACCCAATTCTTCCATTAGTTTATCAGATATTACCGAGCATGCAGCTCCAGTATCTAAAACTGCCCAATATTTTTTATTAAATACGGTAATAAGTCCTCTAAAGTTTGTATTTTTTTTTTCACCAATTTTTAATTCGCTTACTTTCCGTATTTCAGCCTTTTTACATAATCCCATGAGCTTTTTTCGAATGCTTGGCGCTACTTGTAAAATTTGGGAGATGCTTAAATCAGTCTTTGCTTCAGAGAGGTTTTTTTAATGGAATAAGGTGATGTAGATTCTGTGAGGCGAATTTCTAAAGGCTTTATTTCTTGAATTCTAGGTCGTGAGTTATTGAGAGGTAGTTCTGCGTCGAAAAATTTCGTTCTTTTGATATTTTCGTCTGGAATGGAGGGCAGTTGACGTTTTTCCGCTGCGTAAATGGCATGCTCTATAATATCAAAATTTTCTATTTCGATACATCCCACTTCCCGGGATTTATTATTATTCTTTGGCTTAGAATCTGCCGGCGGATCGGAATTGAAATTGTTGGCTAACTTCTTGTAGGAGCACTGTTTGGGTTTGTGGTTATTACTAGCACAATTATTGCATCTATCATATGGACGAGATTGGTACCAATTGTTGCTTTTATTGTGCTCGGTGTATTTTCTGTTATTTTTACTTTCTTTATTTAAAAGATTTACACTAAGCTCATCGAATTTCAAGATAAGTCTCTATATTTGATCAATTTCTTTTATGAACCTTCTTGATTCTTTGGGAATTTGTGATTTGGGATTAATTTCGCGTTCAAGCTTCTCTTCTTTTGCTACTATCAACATGGCGGATTCCCAAGTTTTGGCCTCTGACTCCAAAACTTTTCTTTTTTGTTTGGGGCTCATATCTATCAGTAAAAAACGTAATTTTTCTTTGGAATCTGTAATATTTGCCCGAATAAATATACGTGAGAGTTTCCCAGTAATTTCTATGGAGTCTTTATTATCTGTAGAATATGATATTAGATCATTCCATGCCTTGTATTCCTCATCTTCATTTGAGAAGGCTGTTTTAAATTTAATTCTAAGGTCTATCCACTTAGTCTCTGTAGTAGTATTTTCTTTGTACCACATTAAGGCTTTTCCCTCCAGAAATAAGTCAAGATAGTCGACTGCTTCGGCATCTGACCAATTGCATGTCTTTCGGAAACACTCGTACCTCTTTAGCCACCTTTCGGCATCCTCGTCATCCTTGCCCATAAAAATTTGCGGTTCTAAGGCTCGAGACCCGAGAATTGGCTTAGGTTCAAGGTTTGGATTAGTGGAGAGCATATTGTAAAATTATTATTAATTAGTTTTTTTTTTTTTTTTTTAAAAAAAAATTTCAATAAGATTTAGAGTAAAGTTTATAGACTTTCAGGTGCTAAATTGATATTGAAGCAAAGTTGACATGAAGATGCTGATTCTAATCGCGAAAAAAATGTTCTGAATCCAGTATTCAAGTGTCAGGGTGAAGTGAATAACACTTGTTGAGAGTGAGTAAAAAGTTTTAGTGACAACGGAGAAGTGTTGCAGAAGTTAATAGAGGTTTACAAATGACTGCCAAAATTCCGTAAAGAGATGCTTATTCGAATCGTGAAAAAAAAATTTCGACGAATCTAGTCGGAAATGTCAGAATGAAGTGTCTAACACTTGTAGAGAGTGAGAAAAAAAAGTTTTAGTAACAAAGGAGAAGTATTGCAGATGTTACCAGGAGTTTACAAATGACTGCCAAAATTCCGTGAAGAGATGCGATTCGAATCGTGAAAAAAATTTTCGACGAATCTAGTCGGAAATGTCAGAATGAATTGTCTAACACTTGTAGAAAGTGAGAAAAAAGAGTTTTAGATATGATTAAATTGTTATTATGTTTGTTTGTATCGGGCTCCACTGTTAAGTATTTTCTTGGTTATGAATATACTTAAGGATATTTACTACTCAATATCACTTCAAAGTTAGTAGTATTTTATAGTAAGTTTTATTTTACCTTCCATAGGATGTGGATTCGATTATCAAACGAATCCACCTTTTTATAGTTAAAGATTTAAAATGATAAATTATTTGCTTAATTAGAGTAATATAAATTAAATTTCCTAATCCAGTAAAATCCATTCTACCAAAAACCATAGGAGGAAAAAGGGTTTTTATGAATTTGGCCGAATTAGTGAATATTATTGGATATACCAAATTAATATTCTGGTATATGCAACAATATATAACCCTTAATAATAACGTATTTAAAATTATTGCTTTTTTCGAAGAGTTTTTTGGATAATTTCACATTGACATATCATATATATTTTATTATCAACTATTACGTCTCAAGTACATATTAAAAAATCGAGGCGACGTGTATCAATTTGCACACCCACACAGGGAAAAAAATTTATATTTAATCTCGTCCTAATGAATATATATAAACACCATCATTGGTTATGCTGAATAAGTAGAACTTTCTTAGATAAAAACTTTAGTAATCTTATTAGTTTATCTATTCCACAAAATTATAAATAAAAGATCAAATATAACTATCATGTCTTAGAGTAACAACTCTATAAGTGATAAAATAAAGAGAATTCGCTCATTAAAGCCTTAAAAGGAATCTAGATAACCATCTACACAGATAATAATTAAATAAACATATGAATAAAATAATATACCTAATATAGGATAACTAGGACTAGTAGTGGATAAGAATAATTATAATGTATCTTATATAAAATAAAATTGTTATACATAGTTCTTAGCGGTAGACACAAATAAAAACCACTTCTACCAACAATTTTAATTTTTGTTTGGTGACTCTTAATTTTTGTTGACTTGTTTCAAAATTTCAGGTTCAATTTTTTTTTAAGATGGAATCCTTTATTTAATAAACTATTTTTTTAAAATAGGTTGTTTCAATTGTTCTTGATCCGAAATATCCAATAACATTTTACGGTTCTATTTGGCGCTATAAAATTACATAAATCTTGATTTAAAATGATGTTGTTATGGATATTCCGATCGACCAATCAGCCCTGGTTGATAAAATAGAAAATAAAACTAATTAACGAATTGAAACTTTGGAAAAAACCCCCGAATCAAGAACAAAAAATTGCATCAAAGATACTTATAAAAAATTCTTGATATATTAGACACATTTTCTTAAGTTACATGTCTTTTTGGGGGGTTTAACTTTTTTTTTTACCAGGCTCAGTAAGAGTCGTATTTGTTTTAATTGCGGATGTAAACTACTCGGCATTAAACTAACCTTCAACTGCTATTATTATTTAATGTTATAATAATAAAAGTGTGTTTTATAAACTGTATTTTATGTTTTAGTTCTTTTAATTAGGTGATATATAAACTTAGATCCGTAATAGAGTTACCCATTTTGAGCCTCTTCTTAAAAATACTACTTTTCGATTATTAAATCTATAAATATTGCTAGAGCTGTTATTTTACTGGATTAAAAGATAGAAAAAAACAGCGTAATAATCTAGTATAAAAAACCAAATCACAATTATCCATTAAAACTCCTGATTAACAATAAATCAAATAAATCAAAATAAAATTTTTCACATAAATTAGCCAATAAAGAAATAAAATCCCGCATCTTTAATTAAGAAAATTTCACATAAAATATTGCATGCCATTTTTCGAGATTGATTGAACTATAAAAAAAGTTTAGCTAATAAAAATCAGCCGCAGAAATTTTTTTGATACTTTTTAAGCAAAAATCCAATCTTTCAAAAAAATTCCTATCCTTTAGAAATTTTAACACTTTTTGCGCGAAAAAATGCTGATTGAATCATAATAAACACAAATTGATAAAATTTTGAAACAAAAAATAAACTACGACAGTTTCTTTTTATAAAATAATAAAAAATAATATTAAATCAGGACTCAAAAAATATTAATTTAGACACAAAAAACCAACAAATAACTCGCAGAATATTATAGCACTCAAAAAAAAAAATTATTGTCATCTTCACTTTTAGATTTTTTTAAAATGATAAAGTACTTTATTTGATGTTTTTATTTTCTTAAAAAAACCATAACTTATTTTCAAGTCTATGATTATCAAATTAGACCAATGATGAATAAATTATAAATATAAAATATAAACAAGGGTCTAATGATTTATTCCTACATGTTATCATTGCATCGAAATTATAACGTTATATCGAGATTTAATTATTTTTTTCATCATATTATATTTAAAAATCAACAATGGGTAGCTCATCAATAGACAGAGAAATATTTGAAAACTTCAATAAAATATATTTAAAAAATTAATTCAGAGTAAAATATTCTAAATTCTTAATTGATTTTTCGGCAACAGTATATTGCTGTCAAAATAATGCTACAGATTGGATCCCTGTAGAGCTAAAAATAAAAAGATTTCATTCCTGTAGAGTTTCCAGTTAGATATCCGAGAAAATTTTATAGAAATTCCGCCCAAATAATAAAAATTAATTTAAAAAAATCAATATTAGAAGCTCACGAAATAAGTCACAGCTCCAACATGATTAAGAAGATAATCAATAAATCTGGAGAATATTTTAAAGTATCAAAAATATATTCAAAAATAAACAACTAAAAAAGATTAAAAACTTGGAAAAAAATCACTTCAGAAATATTTGGAAAAAAATTCGTATTTTGAAGAAAGATCTAGACATTATGTGACTGAATATTATAGTAGGTTAGGTAGACTAAATGTTATAATAACATCTTGAAATCAGATACGAATCTTATCTTTATCATCTGTTATACACATCGACTCTAACTTTAAAATAATCAGTGGAAACTTCCCTGATATAGTTTCAGATATTAGTAACACCAATAAAATATTTTTTCCAGTGGCTATATCAATCTTTAGTTCATAAAAATTGGATCAATACTACTGAAATTTGAACAACTTAAAAATTGAGCTCGAAAGATTTGGTTTACTTGTAATTTTTTCGAAATAGTAGCAGACTCTTCTCCCGCAACACCAAGAGCAGTTACAGAGTTTGATACAAAAATAAAAATAATAAATTTTTGTTTCCGTGTTAAAAATAATATTATTAAAATTTTTGGGTGCAGACTTAGGGGGCTTTAATGAAAATATATTGAAAGGCATCGATAAAATGCAGATAGTTACTTAATATGGAATTTTTCGTAAATATAAATCACTATTCTTAGAAAATAGGAAATCCATTAAAACGATGGAGAAAATAGAGAAATAAATATACTATAATTACTTCGAAAGTAGAGCTACTATTTGTGAAGGATACAGCATTTTCAGCCCTTCGACTAATAACAGTCATTAAAGATTCAATCAAACTATAAAAGAAAAATATTCGAGATGGAGGACAAAAAAAATAATTGATTTTTTAGAACTTTTAATGAAATAATAAAGTATTCTGAAAAATTTTATCAATCCAATTTCAGTAAAATAAATTAAAATTTAATAAGCTTAGATAAAATACCGGAATACCTGAAATACTTTATTTTTGATAGCGGAGTGCATGATATTCTTGTCAGTGATTCAATTGCCTCCCAATAAAAAAATTTTAAAAATTGAGAAATTTTTTCATAAAAAACGATTTTTCATCTTTAGATCAAATAAAGAATATCTTTTCAAAGCAATTTTTTTTATAAAATACAACATGAAAACTTAAATATATATATATTTTTCATACTACCAGTTTTTTTAAAAAAATAAAATTAACGACACATACTAATATTTAGTATCTAGTGGATTCTCCAAGAGAATGTCGATATCACCAGTTTCGGGAAGGAAAAGTTTATATATAACAAGAAAAATTAAAAATACACCAGCCTCAGAGATTACTCGGTTTAAAAAAAAATATTTTTTTTTCTCTTTATTTAACAATTTAACCGTTTAAATACACTAATCTTAGTTGAATATCTAATAAAAAATTCTAATAAAAACCGATAAATCTGACTCGGGCTAGCCTATATAATTATTAAAAATATTTAGTAAGTATACTAATATAGGATGATAACAAATACATAATGGTTATACACCTTTTCATGATAAAATTCTAAACAAGTAAAAATGGATTCAAGAAAAGTCCAATCAAATCAAAAAAAGTAAAAATGAATTTAAAAAAAGTAAGACCAATTTCGGAACGTGAAATTGGAGTGCCATAAGCTACTCATTTAGTTTAACTATAAAATACTGACTATTTTTTTTGGTATTTGATAAAGATTGATAAAGGTTTCCGTATATGGTGTTTTTTATATTTTAAAAATATCTCCGCATATTTTTCCATGATATATTTTAAATTGTGTTTGAAATTGTGAAAATTTAAATTAAGTCACATGAGGATACTTATCAATTTTATGGCTGTGGAATATTTGAGATTGGTTTTTACTAAAAGTTAAACAAATTAAATTGCAATCGTTGATATTTATTAATTGTGTCACAATTTTTGTTTTAAAAATTAATCTGAGTTTTCGGAAAATAATCTTCATACTCAAAAGGAATATATATATATTTTTTTTCTTAAAATTTTAGCCTCTAATATACTTCTAAAAAAATATAAATTAGCTCTCAAAATTTCCCCTTTGTTTCGAAACAATCAAAATCTTTTTATGGCCTATTTAGCTTAAATAAATTATGGATTTATCTATAATTAATAATTCTTTAAATGAAAGGTAGGGGGCTGTTACAAAAATACTTGAGAATCATTCGGAATTTTCGGTCAAAAAAAATGAAGAAAACCCGCTTTACACACTTAAAGGATTAAAAGATTTTTTAAGCCTAGAATTAGATTTGCTAGTCTCGCAGCATACAATCAGCAATCATCTGAATTTTAAAATATTTAAAGGTTAAAGGAATGTATATGGAGCCATCCCAAGTTAGCTCTTTTGAAAATAGATTCAAACGTAAAAATTACGTAGAAAAGTTTCTACAATATTCCAGTTTAGTAAAGTTCTTGATCTTTATCAATGAAAGTAATTTAAATATATTTTTGAGGAGATCCAGAGGAAAATATGAAAAAGGTCAGAGGGCTGTGGTAAAGCTCCAAAAAATTAAAGAGCCAAATTTCCATATAATTTCTGGGATTTCAAACCTTGGTATTTTCATTTTAAAACAAAAATAAATAGCTATAGATCATTTGATTGTGTCGAATGGATTAAGGGAATGATAAATAAGGCGATTAGACTTTGTGTATCATCATCAAATATAGTCATTATTTCTGATAATGCGACCTGTCACAATGGTATTCGGGATGCAATTTCCATGTATGAAGGGTTGGAGCTAATTTATCTAAGCCCATACTCTCCTATGCCAAATCTAATAGAAAATGGATGTAGTGTAATCAAATCAATTATTAATTATTTTTTTTTGATAATGCCAGAAAAATGAATAATGGAGATCCTAATGAAGAATATAAACAAGTCGAGTGTGCCATCAGAATCATAGATAATACAATTAATGATTCATATGCAGTAGTAACTCGAGAAATGTCACTAAATTTTATTAACCACATGCAGACCTTTGCTCAGACACGATAGACCTATTGGATATGCCGTTTGGTGTCTGATTTAGTAATTTTACGTTTCTCAGTTTTACCTTCCGAAATTTGTATTACTTTTTTTAAATTCATTTTTACTTTTTTCGTATTAGATTGATATTTTTTCGAATTCATTTTTACTTATTTCTAATTTGGTTTTGAAAAGGCGTAACTATTATTTGTGCAAATATCAATATAATCTACTACCTTCCAAATAAAGGGTTTAAAAATTAGTGTTTAATATCGGATTTTAGTTTCACTTGTTGTTCCGATGTATATATCAGATACAGAAAATCACATATTTCCAAATAGAACTCAAAATCTGGGGTTAATTCTTTTTTCGTTTAACGGTTTCTTAAAAATAATATATCATGGCATCCTTAAATAAATTTTTTAACCAAAATGTAAAAGGATATGTAAAAAATTATCTACTTAAACAACGTGTGTAATGATCCAATCATTATTGGTTGCGCAAATTACCCCTTTATTAAATTTTCATATAATTTATTACCAATTTAATTCTTATCCTTTATAAACAGCTCGCATTCCCACTTTTTGGAATGCAAGCTTTTCGATTAATTTCTTATTTCCTCATTCCTCCTTAGTTTAAAATATATCACACTCATAACAAAACTATCAATCATAGCCATTTCCAAGATCCATTAGGTTTCTTACAACATCTTATAAAAAATCTTACCTCTTATACAAGTGTTGTGATGAAGGTTTATATATATATATATTGTACATCATCGGAGGGGATACATCTTTTCGTTTTTTTTCAAAGTATTATTGAATAGTTATTTGCTGTTAAAAGAAAATATCTATTGGATTATTGGGTTTATAATACTGATTCGTTTTATTTTATAACCTTTAAGTTTCAAGATATATTACTTAGTGTTGAATTAAAGTTGGATGGGTGGATTATTTATCAAAAAAATTTTTTAAAAAAGGCTTGAAGATGCTTGAATGTTAAAATAATTTATTTATAAGCTGCGTTAAGTCATGAAATAAAATATTTCACTTAAAAAAACCTATCATTTTGTAAGCTCAAATATTTTCAAAATCCTTCTTAGCTTCTAAAAAAACTAATTATCTAGTTGTTTAAAAATCCGCGCAACTTAATTTTCAAATAAAAACGGGTATTATTTGTTTAAAATAAAAATTTTATCTAATTAAGCTCGGAGTAATTAATTATATTTTCATTGGATTCACTTTTTTTTTTAATGCTTATCAGCCTCACAAAAGTTAATTAATAAATGAAATCGTATGAAAATTTTCGCATAAAGGTGTAGATAAGAAAAATAATAGGCTTATAGGCACAAAAGGAGCAGAAATATTTAGAAGGTCGGAATTTTTTTTCTCAAAAAACCCTTAAAAAATCATTATCGCAGTGAAATATTAATTATTCATAATTATTTATAATTTATAGTATTATTTAAGATGTTTTTTTTTGGATGTGTGCTTCTGTGGTCTAGTTTATGTTGCAATGATGAATCTCGATACCCCGAAGACATTCTGGAAGGTCAGATTATTGGAGTTTTAATCCACGGCGAAGGTTTTACTGGGATGGGAGAGACATTTCAAGGTGTGTGGAGTAAAATAAGTTTTAATAGATTTAATTTCACTTTAACTTTCAGCATGAAATAATCAATAAATATGGGGTCCAGAGAAAGCGAATCTTATGTTTTTCAAATATGATCCTATATAAATTCATTTTATTTTTACTATGTTTGGCTTATTATATTGTTATTTGATATTCTTGTTTTCATATTTGCATCAATAATATTTGATTGTTTTTGATAAACTATTTTAATCAATCAGAACCAATGTATTAACCTCAAATATCAAAAACAAAAAGTGAGTGATTTTGGGATCAAAATAGGTTCCAGGGTTTTTCAAATAGAAGTTTATGCCAAAAATTAAACTCGAAAAATTACCCCCAACCAATTAAGTATAAATAAAATAAAATAAAATTCATATATAAGAAGTTGGAAATCGGAGTCTAGCCAAAATACGAACGAAAATGTTTCATAAAACCCCTTGTAACTGAAAAATGGAATTTAATATGTAAATTATCTCATATAGGCTCATCCCCGCAACTTAAACTTCCAAATGGGGCGAATTATTTTTTTGCATGCTGATTGGATTAATTATTGATCAATTTTTAATCTTTGTGATTAAGAAAACAGTTATTCAAATTATATATATCTCTAAATATCATTGGTTTATATTTAGAGTAGTAAAAACATATAATAAAATAGCTGAATTTAACTAAAAATATACTCGAACTAATTCCTGGAAAAAGATGATAATTTCTCTTTGAACTTCAAATATTTTAAATCTTAGTTACCAATAAAGAATTATTAATTAACATTAATTTTATACATTGAAACGAAAAGGATAAAAGATTGGTTAACTCTAAGTTCGATATTTTGGGTTTAAATAGCAAGATATTTAATTAAACGAAATTCCTGTAAATTTTAACCGAGAATACAGAAATAACAAGATTAGCTATTATATAACAAATATTTAATTTTATGCAAATAATATTAATGGAATAAATTCGATTGATTTTTCCGAACTGGTTTTTGGTTAAATTAAGCTCTAGAATTTATATTTGATTTCACCATATATATTAGAGGGATTTAATTAATTTAATTCTATTTTTCCAATAAAATAAAATAATTACAAAAATTTATTAGCACTGAAAAAAAGTAGAAAATCAAAAGCTTCGACATGGCGCTGTGAAGAAAGAATGTAATTGTTATATATTATATTATTAAAGGAAGCTTTTTTGGATATAAAAGATTTAAATAAATAGACCTAAGACACATAAATAATATTTAGTAATGATACATAAATAAAATTTTCTAGGGTAGAAATAATATATAATTAAAACAAAGAAAGTTAAGACATAATCTCAAAAAAATTATTTGCATTAATACAAATTTCTTTAAAAGCTAGATTTTTTATATATGAAATTATACGACAATGTAAATCTATTATAAAAAATATCTTTGATTAAAAATAGAACCAAGTGATTTTTTTGACTTAGGAATCTCTAGATTAAAGATTAAAACATTAAAAAAAACTTATTTAGTTTCTTGTTTAAGTATTTAATTTTCAAGTATATAATTCATTTTATTTATAAATAATAAAGGAAAATTTTCTCATAATTAATACACTTTCTCTACTTTAAATTAAAAAATAAAATTATTAATCCTATATTAGAATAAAATCATAAAAAGCGTCATATGATTATATAAAAAAGAAATTTCAAAATTTTTTTTTGTTAAATGAGCAAACAAAGATGTTTTTTTTAGTGATTTTTTTCAAAATCCAATAATTTTGATTATAATAGTAATATTATTTCTTTTATAAGTTATTTGGTTTTTTTTAAATCAAATTGAAAATAATAATAACGAATATAAAAGATTTATTTATTAACAAAAAAAAAAATTGAATACAGGTTTATAAACGTTTTTCTAAACCAATAAAATAAATTATCAATCCCTAATTACAAATTTTTTAACATAATAGCATTTATGTAAAATATTTGCATCTTGAAGTTGAAAGAAGAAAAAAATAAACAAGTTATCTGAAAGTTTTTCACTTTTGAGAGATTTTTTTTAAACCACAATTTTTGGTCTATTTACAATTTTCTAATAGAAAAAATTGGCGGTTTTCATTTTTTTAAAATGTTAATATCTTAAATTGTGGCGATAAATTCTTCTTTTAAAAAATAAAAACAATAAAATTGGACACTAGATCTACATTAAAGAAAAAATTTCAAATTTCAAATCATAATATTAAGATAAGTTCCGATTATACAATTAGTAAAACGGGGACACTTTGAATTTACAGAAGAAAAAAAAATTGATTCAATCACTTCTGTTAAATAAATAAATAAATAAATATATTGTGAATATAAATATATTCGAAAAATTCTAAAAAAATGCCATTTTTAACCAAAAAGTGGTTGCTAAACTTAAAAATAAATCTATTTTTTAAATAAAAACTGCCTTAATTCCATTAAAAATGTAAAGATCAAGTTTATTATATGGGAAAAGGTATGATAGAGAAAGAAAGGAAAAAAAAAAAACAACTAAATTTGAGAAGCTTAACATCCCAAAAGTGAAAAATTGGCTCTCTATTTATATTTTTACGGAATTGAGCTATATTTCATGTATGAAAAATGGAGTTAGTTTAGTCTAATTATATTTGGAAAATTAAAGCTTTCTATTTATATCATAAAGAGATCTGAGTCATGTTTCTTACTTGAAACATAGGGGTAATTTAGTACAATTTAAATTAGAATATTGCAAAAAAATAATTGAATTTCAGCTTTTAAGCTAATCGAAAATCGGATTGAAAAAAAGCTAATATAATGGACGAAATTGATCAGTTTTTTTTCTATAAAATCTTTCTTTGTTAAATGTAAAATGATAACATTCTTTTGAAAATACTATTTATTATATCGCTGTAAAAAAAAATGCTAGATTTAAATAAGAATAATTATAAAAGATGAAATGTTTTTTAAAAACCTGTTACTTGATATTCGGAGAATGTATTTTTTTTTTGAACATATGAAAAAAACATGTTATTAATCCCATTATGATTTTCATAAATAATGGGCAAATAATTCGTACTATTTGCGAAATTTAATTTAAAGTTTTCCCAAAAGTTTATCGATTTCCATATAATAAACTGTCCAATATTTTTTAAGTTAGGGTAAATGCTATTTTTTCCAAAAAATAAAAATAAAAAAAACAGCAGATTTCATCTTTGATCTTGATTAAAAATACTTTTTTTAATTTTTAAAATGGATCTTTTAGGAAATAATCGAAATTTTCAAAAAATATACATCAATATAAAAATAAATCATTGCAAAAAAAAAAGAAAAGAAAAGAGGGCTGAATAGATAAATTTATTAATGAATATGTTATTTCAAGTATTCGGATATATTTGTGCTATTAATTTTTTTTTTTTTTAATTTGGAAAGATTAATCCGAAATATAATAAAACTTGGGAGACCTCTTTCTATTAGACAACAGAAAAAATTTTGAAACTAAATTTAATAGTTTTGGATTAATTTTTTTTCTCGAACAGATATAGTTTTTTATATAGGCATCTAATTTTTTTTATAATAAATCCAACACCAATTTCATCATCAGGGTCAATAAAATAGCCAATTAGTGAAAAAAAAATAATCAACACCTTTCAAATTTCAAAAATCGTTATATTCGTAATTAATAAGCTTCACTATTATGAATTAATAGACTTTTTTTCAATATTATTCTCACAGCTCATATATAAAAACAGCTTTAAAATTATTCATTTATGGCACTATATTTATACTAATTTTTACAATGGACCGCATTAATTATTTTTTTTAGAATAAATTAATGTATTTTAAATAAAAATAATTTTTTTTACCGATCAGATTTTATAATATATATATAAACTAGCCCAAAAAGATAATACTTATACCACCATCACCCCAAAAGAAGAAAATTAATTGGAAAAAAATTTCCTGGAGTCAATATAAATGTAGTTATATCGCAAAGGATCTTAGGAACAGTTAGCAGTCGATACTTTTTAATCCTTTCCGGGCCCAAACACGTGCCATATTTCTACCTGAGATTATTAAATAATTCAATTGGCTGAATTAATTGATTTATCCAATAATGTATATATGTTATTTTCTAAAGTTAGCGTTGAATAAAAAATGAAAGCCATTTTTAGTACCATCGGTACCTAAAGGAGTAGAAGTTTTTTTTTTTTTCCAGAAAAAAAATAAAGAAAAGTGGAGGATGGATTAGGGGCTAATACATGTAACATAAAAAATATATTTATATTGCACTATTGTTCAGTAGGCAGGACCTTGTAAGGATTAAGAATTCCATTGGGATCAAAGGCATGCTTGATCTTGTGCATGGCAGCGACCATTTCAGGCGATTTGGAGAAATGCAAGAATTCAGGCTTGATGGACCCGAGCCCGTGTTCAGCGGATATGGACCCGTGGTGGCCAGCAGCATACTCGAAAATGCTCGTCTCAAAGATATGTGTCGTTTCGGCATTGTAGCGGTCAACAACGACATTAAGGTGAAGGTTGCCGTCGCCGAGATGCCCGAACCCCGTAACGTACCGCAAGTGAGGCGCGTCGGGACTCGATGAAAATCGGCGGTTGATTTCGAGATCTGCAAATTTACGTCGCATTTCGAGTACTGCATCTTCCATGTAAGCTACTGGGATTGAGATGTCAAATGTCAAGGTTTGGCCAAACTTGTTGTGCGAGTAAATCATTGATTCGCGGAGATGCCACATTTTCTCAGCCTAGAATCCATTTATTTATTTAGCAAAGACTGAAGGAAAGAGGGTGGGTGAATAGAAAAAATGGCATTTGTATTTTACCTTGCCTCCCTGGAGAAGGATTCCATCGCCAATAGTCCCAGAATCTTGTAAATCGTTAAATAAATTTTCGAATTTCTAAGGAACGGGAAAATAAAATGTTTAAAAATTAAGAAGCGTGAAATACAAAGTAACTATTTGTTACCTGTTCGTCGTGAGCGGAATTAGAGCCACCGATTTCAATCAAAATGTAATAATCGAATTCGAGGCTTAGTGGATCAGCCATTGAGTGGCTAAACAATGAGAATTCCATACTCTGCCTGTCCCAAAACTCGAATGCTTAAATTGGCAAAAAAAAAAAAAAAGATGATTGATTTAATAATTATTTTTTTTGGATAATAAAATTAAAAGAGGGTTGTGAGGAA
Source organism: Smittium mucronatum (assembly GCA_001953115.1). NCBI lineage: Eukaryota > Fungi > Kickxellomycota > Harpellomycetes > Harpellales > Legeriomycetaceae > Smittium > Smittium mucronatum. Next base: position 17,863 of record LSSL01001319.1, read on the forward strand.
GAATGAGAAACCTGATAGAACTTCGGATAAGTGGTGTTTAGTTTTTCTGAACGCTTTCAGGACGTTAGAGTAAGAGTTCACTCCAAACAAGGCCAAGTTGAGACTCTATTATTTCATGTATGTGTATTTTAATTGATGAGCAATATGATTGCAAAAAAAAATTTTTTTTTTTAAGAAAAAATTGTGTATATATTGTATTTTATCATCCTAAAAAGTGGAATTAATGGAGTTTACCTTTGGCTTTTGGGGGACAACGATAGAGACACCAGTTACTACGCCTAAAGTTCCTTCAGCACCAATAAATATTTGTTTAATGTCGTAGCCAGTACTGTCCTTCCTAAGAGTAGACAGATTGTTCAGGACGGTTCCATCTGCTAACACCTATATTCCCGCAAAAAAAAAAAAAAAGAATGGTAATTCATAATGTATTCCAAGAGAGAAGAGGGCGGGGGAAGGGAGAAAGTGTGATTTTTTATTGTAATTTGATGATTGAAAAAAAAAAAATTAAAAAAAAACTTACCACTTCAAGGCCGAGAACTGAACCGTGTAGGGATCCGTATCTCAAGTACCTGATTCCACCGGCATTAGTCGAAACGTTTCCGCCGATATGACAACTAAAAATCGCATTTTTTTAAAAAAAAAAAAAAAA
>LSSL01001320.1:8026-21949 GCA_001953115.1 Smittium mucronatum
ATTCACTTTTCTTTCAAAAATTTATTTTCATAAAAATCAAGCTTATTTCCTCCAAAATTATTCTAAGAATTGGAAGAGTTATAAATAAATCATATTAAAAATAAGATTATAATTTATTATAAAAATTGAATAATTTTTTTTATATTTAATTGGAATATTTGATAATTTAAAAAGTATAAATAAATCAATATATAAGTAATTTAATTTTTAGGATGTTTTAATTGTAAAATTTTTACTTTCAATTTATTTTTAATTTAATTTATTTATTTATTTTTTAAAGGGAATTTATTTATAATATTTAAATATCAATTTATTTTTAAGAATACTTTAATTCTTTAAGAAAATGAAAAGTATTTCTATCGATTATATATATATATATATATTTACATTATGTTTATTTCCATACACCCAACATAGCTTAATATTAATAGTATTCAGGAATCAGTGAAATATCAGGCTTATCGATATTTAAAGGCCAAAATAGCTGTTATTATAAAAGATGGTTGGTACGAAAGATCATTTATTCAATTTTAAAATTAATTATGTGTTATTTTAATTTTTAATTTTTCGATAAAGCGCAAATTTGAATCATGCAATTAAAATTATTAAAGTATCTTGTTGAATTTAGAATATTTTTGGCTTCCATTATTTATATATAATTTAAAAACCCTTAATAAAGGGTGGTAATTTATAAAATAGTATAATTATAAGATTTATGTAATTTATTATTTGATTATATCCGAATAAAAATATCTAATTACTCAATAAAATTAAATTGAACCAATGTCCAGTGGGTACGGATCCGCTAGAGTGACAGATGAGAGTGGGATGAACTTTGATTATTTTTTTCTTTTATTATATTTTTCCTTTAGTACTTTCTAGTAAATGAATGTTATAAATAAATTGCCTTTTAAAAAAAAACACCTCAATCAAATAATATACATAAGAATTTTATTAATAAAAAATTAATTATCTTTCTGAAAAAAAACAGATAATTTTATTTTATTTTTTAAAAAAAAAATTACAACTCAAAAATATAAAATAAAAAATCTTTACATCTAAGTTGCAGATTTTCACTAAACTAAAAAATTTAAAGCTTATATTTATCAGTATTTTTATAAAAGATAACAAAAAAACATAATTTTTCATCTAATATGAAATAGGGTCATGTTTAATTATTTTTTATTAACTATTTAAATAGTAAGATCGTTAGATCTAAAAAGATATAACGAGTTTAAAAACACAATTGCGATTTTTAAGTCTTTTAAGATTAATTTATATTTAAAAAGTTGTATTTATTTACCTAAAATTTCGAAAAAAGATCTGGAAAAGGTGTGATTATAGAGATATTCTAAGAAAGTCATTATTTATGATATCAAAATATTAGGAAAAAATTCTCTATTACAATCATTTTGATAGCAAAATCAAGCAGTATTTTCATTTTTTTATAACTAATCTCGAATTCGAAACCAACAATTATTTATTTATTTTTTTGTTTTTTTAAATAAATAAATTTTTAGTCTTTTAATATAACCATCAAAATTTTGATGAAAATAAAAATATTAATAGTATAAAATTTTAGCCCCTTTTTTCTAAATTTATTTTAAAGGCACTGAATTAATAGAATTATTTTAAATTTTTATTTTTAGTTTACTAAATCTATGTATGGATAATATCTATTTTATTAATGAGTCGTATAGTTGAATTCTTTTAGCTTATGATTTTTTTTGTGAATTGGTTTCTCAATATCGTAGAAAACTCTTGATTTTCAGACATGTTTTTCCACAAAAAACCTTTTCCATACAAATTATTCGTTATTCGCTATTTTATTTTTCTGTTTTATTAGCGTATCAAAATATAAAATAAAATTATTCTATTAAGTTTTTTTATTCTTATTAATTTATTCGAAAATGAAATTAAAACCTATTTGAAATGTAAGGGATTTAAGTTTTTATGTATAAGTGGTTCAAATTATATTAATATGCTTTAAATATAAAAGATGATGAATAAAAAAATTAATTAATAAGATAAGGCTCGATAAATTTTTAAATTTAAAATAGAAAAAAATCAATCAAACTCTTATAAAAATATATGGAATTCTTCAAAAAAATAAGGTATTTTTTAATATAAAATAAAATTTATTTATCTATTAATTATATCTTTATATCTTTATATAAGTTCTATTGTTTATACACGTAATTTATTAGTATTTATATTTATAATTTTATAAAACTCAAATTTAGGAGATGGTGTATAATTATTTTCCATATATTAATAATTTTTAAGATTTAAATTTTTTAGAAAATAGGGTTTCGTATTTATAGGACACATATTTTTACTCAACGGTACTATTTATAGTTTAGTATCTTAAAATTCAGAAATTTTGGGTTTGAGCACAATAAAATCAAGAAATCGAAAAAAGCCTTATCCTCTTATTAAAATTTTAGGTCGAAATGTTGTTTATTATCTGATTATTGAAAATTATAAAATCCCTACAAAAAACAATATAGTTAAAAGACTATAGGGTGGAAGGTTCGCTATCGAAATGGTTTTATTATCGCCCAATATCCACATTTTAACCCAAGTAAGTAATATAGGATATATTATGCACGATTAAAAAAGAGTCTTTATTTCCCCCTAGATACACATTATGAAGAAACTGGAAGAGTTTGATAAGGGTAAATAGTGTTTAAATTTTGGATACAGAATTTATTTATTTATTTTTTGCTTAAGGTTAGTAGTTATTTGATTCGCGTTTTATAGCTAATACTATCAACCATTGCATAAATCTAAAATATATTTCTAGATTTAATGAGATAAATAATTGTCACCTTAACGAAATCACATCTTTAGTGGGTTAAACAAAAGTAGCCAGGTATAAAATGAAGACTATTGCAACAGTCTATGGATTCCAAAAAAAAAAAAAGCTGTAATCATAATCAATTAGCTCATTAAGGTCTAATAATTAAAAAAAAGTTTCATTATTTTAAATACTGGTTTTATTGGATAAAAGCTAACAGCATGCACCGGACCCTTGTAAATTCTGTTAAATTGTTATGTTTGAAAGTAATAAATGGATTTTGTTTACTACGACATATTGAAAATCTCAGCTTTTTTTTTTTATTTACGGGAAATTCGAAAATTTCATATATTACCTATTTAATATTTTTTAAATATTTTTTATAAAAAAACTCCGCAGCAAGAAAAAAGGGGGCTGTACAGAAGATGACTAATTTATTAATTTAAAACGGTGTTATTGCCATGGATGATTGTTAGTTTAAAACTTTAACCCAGGATGATCATTTAAATTCATATAAAACACCCAATAAAAATAATGTAGTTTCATTTTACAATATTTTAACCAACAAAAGAAAATGGGCTATTGTTCAGTTAGGAGTAACACCACATCTAGTACATGACGTTATCTTACTATAATATTCCGTGATACAAAAAAAAACCACGTCTAGTACACAAAACAACTTTTAGTTTGAGATTGGCGATTATTTGAGTATTACACAAAATGAAAAATTTAAAGTTTAGTCCAATAAATCGGATGATTGATTTAAAGTTATAAATTCTGCGTAGAATTTTCTATTTTTTAAAGTTTTATATTTTCAGGGTTCTAAAATTGATGAAAATTTTTGTGTATTTGTCCTGAAATAGCACTAATTCTAGTACATATTTTTATTTTAGTATTTATTTGATGATTTAATAATTACTATTTGAGAAATTCGTTAATGGGAGAATAACTTTTTTTCGATAAAATCTCGTGTGTTCAAATAATTTGCATTTTATTGGTTCAAAAAATTTATTGCTATTAAATAGTAAAATTCATCGCATTTTTATTGGACTAACACCAAAGCTAGACCATTTCTAGTCTCAATTATTTAATCTGAAAAAGGAAATAAAAATATAGCGAAAAAAAAAGGTTTTACATCGAAAAATTCTCCATTTACACAAAAGCAAATAATAAGGGTTGAGAAAAAAAATAGTATTAGTAATAATAATGCTAGTTCTTTCGGGGCCCGAAGGTAAACTGAAATTCTTGTATGTTAAATGAATCACGCTAATTAGAAATTGAAACCAATTAAAAGAGTCTGATTGTTAGCAATAGATTATTAGTATTAAATTTGATAGTTATTTTTGCGCAGTGATTTCTGAAATAAATATAGAGTTCAGGTATATTCAAATGCAATACAAGTCTACATGTATAGTCTGAGAGACTAATAATAAATAGCAATAAATTCGTTTATAATCGACACCTTTAATGGGGGATTTTTATAAAGGTCAAAAATTTTAATTTTAATTTTTGTTTATGATTTGCTTAATTTGCGATTTAGCCTAAAGCAGGATTACTAATGGGTTTCTAGTAGAAGAGATGCATAAGTATTATGCCTTAGAAATGATTGGTTTCTGATAAAATATCCAATTTTGTTATTTTCCAAGATAACTAAATTAAGCAATTGTTTTGGGTGCATTATTTAAAAAGTGTCTTACGTAAAAACAGAGCTACATAGTCATTTTCTGTTAAATCGTAGTTATTTTTGGTTTTGTCACTGCTAATTTTTTTTCCGGAATAATATAGTCACAGACAGTATTGTTTCAGGGAAATCGCTAATGAGTCATCTATCTATGGATGCTATTTTCGATGAAGATTTATTTAAAGCCAGGATAATTCAATGAAGAGCAGCCCATCAAATATTTTGTCAATAAAGAAGTTACAGGTCTGGATATGTGGCTTTTTTCCATGCTGAAGTTATCAGCAATTTTTTTTCTTCAAATAATTGGGCTAGATGGGGTCACAAATAATTTTTCAATTTCATGGAGTTTTTGATAGAAAGAACTTTATAATCCCGGATACGGTATGATGGTTACCTAAAGGGTCTAAAAATATATTTGCCTCTATAGACAATTTTGCCTTATGCCTTATTTTATGGACGGGATTATACAAACAAATATATAGGCTTAGCCTTCAACATCCTCCCTCACCGAAATTCCAAATCCCGGAAAAGGGGTTTTTATTCAGCTTTAATGTTCAATTTGTTTTTCAAGCCATTATCCAGTCTTTTCCGAAGCCGGAAAAATTTTGTATTGAAAAAATCAACGGATCAATTGACAATCCGTGTATATATACTTATTAGACATTGCAAATATTAAATGACATTCATAAAAGTTACTAGAAAAATATTATATAGCAATATTACTGTTTTTCAGAATTTAGGGCATTAGTTTTTGGATCGCTTTTGACCACTAATTCTTAAATTAATTAATTATTTTATTTGAAGATATGACTAATTCGTTCATTTTTTTTACTTTATCACAAAATATGACTAATTCTTCCAAGTCTCAATAATATGACAAGCCCTGATTTGCCTATCTAACATCTTCAAGGGTTGGCAGGATTATCAGCAAACTACCAATTGGCTTATTTAATGTCCCACTTACTCTTTGGCCACTTGAATAAAATACTTTTCAGTAAACTAAAATTGGCATAATATGTGATGATAAATAATTTTTATTGGTAAATAAAATGATGGTTTATAAAAATAGTAATGTAAACGGGCAGATTAAATGCGCATTGGATCGATAGTTCTGATAATATTTTCAGATTGACTACTGATAAAAAAAATTCCGGATTACAAAAAAAAGAAAAGATTAATGTTAAAATCATTCAAATTAATAGTATCTGTCACTTTTGAAACTGAATGTCAGCCTTAGCAAAACCACCAAGGATCTTTAACCTCCATAGCCTAATATTTTACCGCTGAGCCGATTGAAGCACCGTAATCACAAATGGTTACATTTATCCACAAATATCGTTTTCTTATTAACAGATTTGATAATAATGTAGCAAATAATATGAGGTGATTCCAATAATATTCATGTTTTATATTGCACGTGTATATTTTATTGGTAGTTAGACTTTAAAAATACTTTTTCTTGAAGGGTCATCGTCTTAACCAGTCCGTCATCAGTAGCCAATATTTATTCTACTTATTTTTTTCTGACTAATTTACTTAGAGTTGGTTAATTTTATTAATCGCATACTAGTTCTCTTTGGTTGTGCCAAATGGGAGGATATTGGGCATTTTAAACAGACACTAATGGGTATATATGCTGGAAATTAGTCCCAGCGAATATAATATTTCGATGGGGATAGTTTTTCAAATTGACGTGAAAAAAAAATTTTCAAGGAAAATGGGAGATTATTTCGAAGACCAGACTTTTTTTTACTGTGCAAACTATTGGTTATACTTGAATTTACTAAAAAACCAGCCCAATAAAAATAGAAAAACATGATGGCTCTAATAAATTACAACACTTTACCAGTAGAAAATCAGCCTCTAAAATTCATGCTTTGAATTGCCGAATAAATTAACACAGGATCTTATCTCAATCTTTACAAATTAGGAAAATAGTAAAAATTTAATAGTAAAGTGTCCGCTCTCTAAGGGAATCTCCCAAATTCCTGCATTATTAACAAGTTATAATCTCGAGCTCTTTTTTTTAAAAGGCCTTGTTTGGATATTATTTCAGGATAATGAAAGAAGAATCAGCCAATAAGATGTTCGTTTAAAAAATTAGGAAGGTTGTACTTCTTCTTCCAATAAAACCATTGGAAAAAAATGCCAAAAATCTTCTATATTTGTCCGCTCAAATACAAAACTTTTTTATTCTCTCCGATCTGACAAAAAAAACTACGAATCATTGAGAATAAAATCCAGTGGATAACGTTTAATTGGAATTAAACGTCAATTGAATTTAATAAAAGAAAATCTTCGCATCTTCGGAGCTAAGGAGCTTAGTATTCAAACCATTCGCTATCTTGTTTGGAGCTCACTATTCGCGAATTAATTTACGCCAAGAATATTAAAAAATTTAGTCTTTTCGGGCACAATGAGATTATTGGTCAAGGGGTTCTGCTTGATTGATTTAAGGAAACCATGAAAATGCATGTCAAACCCTTATTAGATTTTTTTTACTAAATAAATAAAAAGTCAAACCCTTATTAGATTTTTTTTACTAAATAAAAAAAAAGTCAAACCCTTATTAGATTTTTTTTACTAAATAAAAAAAAAAGTCAAACCCTTATTAGATTTACTTGCCAAAATAAAAAAAAAGTCAAACCCTTATTGGTTTTATTTGTCAAAATAAAAAAAAAGTCAAACCCTTATTAGATTTTTTTTACTAAATAAAAAACAAGGTGGGCCATTTTCTGACGCATAAACTCAGGCAAATTATGGTAAATGATCACAAACATATGAATATATTTTAGACCATTCTCTTCAATAAAATTCCGTGATACAGAAAAAAAAACAAAATTAAATCATTCTCTTATATAATAGTTCCCTCTTTTCCGAGGATTTAGCTTTTCTAGAATTGGATTACAATATGATTTAAAATCTATCCTTACATGAATTTTGGGCTTATTTGTAATCCCGAAACCATATTTTGATTGGATATTTCTAACAATGATCCAGCACAAAGATTTTAGCAGCAAATGGGAAATCCAAAAGACTTGGGACCTGATGGAGAAATCCGCTTTTTATTGGTTCTATAGATTTACCTTATTTTTACAGGATTCGCGGTTATTAAATATAGTGAGTGCTGATATGATGATGCTTGCTGGCGATTTTATTGGGTACTTGGCTGTTAGAGCGTGTCAGTGTGCCGATTACATTATGCTCCTGTAGTTGGGTGTAGTACAAGCGTGAAGCAATATGTCTGGCAATTTTCTCTGAGGCCAAAAGCCTGGACTCTAGACCCAGGCGAAAATACTAAGTCTATGTTTCCAACTCCAATAGCTCCGAATTTGCTTAGTTTCAAACACATTATTTTCTCAAAGCATTTTCAAGACTACTATCTGCTAACCTTGGCCCAAAAGGAAGACTTGTCTCGCCACTTTATCTAAAGCCAACCATTGTACGACGCCCCGCTCTATATAACCGCTATCTAGCCTTATTCATTTTCTCCTTCATAAATCTAAGAGTTTTGTTTCCCCACTGTATCCATTCATTAAATTTCCTACAGCTGTTAAAATCTTCTTTCACTTGTAATTTTTTTTATTCTTCAGAGTTCATAGAGTAAACTACAGTATTTGAATATGGCTTCCACTGAAAAGGATTTCACTTCCCAAATTTATCAAAAATATAAGCTGCTTTTAGATACTGTATTCGAATTCCCAAGAAAGGTTTTCACTGTCAAATCTAGTTCTCTCTCTCCTGAAAAAAAATATTTCCAAGACAATTCTGAAATCATCAAAGTTTCTGCTGCATTTTTTTGTGCAACTGGCTGCTCCTATATTCTAAATCAAGGCATAGCTGACAGCTTTGTCAGACTATCTTATCCTTTGCCCGATTATCCCGGTTTTTATGGAAATGGTCCCCTAGATCTATTCCTCGCTTTTCAGTTTGCTTCAATCATCCTCTTCTTAAGAGCATTCGCCTGTAACCATATATTTTATCCTTTGTCTGAACGCTTAAAAATCAAAAAGCATAAATTAAGAGTCAGATTTTGTGATCAATCCTGGCAATTTCTCTATGGGTTGGTAAGTTTTTTCTGCGGGTGCTATATTCTTCTTTCTAATCCCGACTACGTTGGCTTTGACGTATTTTGGCGTACTTACCCAATTATCAAATTAAATATACATGCAAAGCTATTCTATGTTGTGCAAATCGGTTTTTGGGCTTCTCAAATGTTCACCTTGTTTATTGAAGAGAAACGAAAGGATTTTAGCATCATGCTAGCCCACCATATTGTGACAGAGTTCCTTGTTCTTTATGGCTATTACATCCATGCCATTTATATTGGTATACTTGTGCATGCTACAATGGACGCGGTAGATATATTTCTCCCTCTTTCAAAACTGCTCAAGTATGCTGGTTACAACAAGGCTGTCAATTTCTCATTTTTGGCAATGTTAGTTACATGGCTATTCACCCGCCATTATCTTCTCTGTAGAATTATTTACAACACTTATGTAGAATCCCCTCTTCAAACCGAAATGATTTATGACCCTGCTTCTGGGCGTTATTGGACTAATACTGCTAGAATCATTGCCAGTGTCTTTTTAAGTGCTTTGGAGATTCTTTGCATTATCTGGCTTTACCAGATTAGTATCGTCATAAGAAATATCTTTAAAGGAAAAGGCACTTCTGACATCCGTTCGGATGACGAAGATAGTAGCCACAAATCTAGCAAAAAGTCTGATTAGTATCATTAATCTATTTTATTTTATTTTTGTTTTCTTAACTTATACATATATATACTCTTTTAAATAGTTTACATCACCATTCCTAACATACAATATTTTATAATATTTTGTTTATCGGATTTTCCTTATTAATCTTTCATCTCGACTATATTACACTTTTTTTTTATGGCGAGCTAGTTGAATCTTGATTATTAAGCAGATAAATTCTTTACTTTGATGCAAAAATGTCATTAGGAGCCAATTTGAGAGCAGTGTTTAAAATAGTGAATTAGTAGTTCTGTTTTACACTTTTGATGAAGATTTTATTTATTGAGTTCTCTTTAAGTTCAATAGATCGTGAGATATCAAGTGTGTATATAATGGCATTTGATCAGGTACAATATAATAATACATATATATGTTTTTTTTATAAAAAATGCTACCCCATTAGGAGACTGATTTTTATAAAATATCTTCAGACTGGGAGTTTCCCCTTTTCCTTTAGCCCTAACGCCAAATGCAAAAGTATGCTATTTATGTTGGAATAAATGGTCAAGATTATGTTTAAAGTGCAAATTAACCAGAGATTAATGAAACCGTATCTTCATGTAAATAAGACTTTATCACGGTGAAATATCAAAATAACGAAGCCGATATTGTAGTTGGGGTTCTGAGAATATTTATATAAAAGACTCCGAATGTCTTTGGGAAATTTCACCCAATTCATTCTCCTAGCTATTATCAAAAAAATGGTCACCATTTTAGTACATATGAACAAAAATTATAAAATTTCAATCAAGGTGCAAACAAGCTTTAAAAAAATCGATGAGTTTTCTGCCCAAGAGACCATCATATCTGAAATCTACTAACAAAGAGATCTAATAAAGATAAAATGATCAATATTAGTTATTGAGATTATATCAAAGTTTATTAATGAGTATTTCAAGCAGTCCCACCATATAAAACGAACTCTACAGGATTAGGGGGCTCCCAATGCTATTTGAGGACTTGAACAGATCTCGGATGTTGAATTCGAATATATGTCTCCAAACCTACTGAATACATTTTTTTGCCATAAAGAGTGTATAGTCTCATCCATAATTTAGGGTTTATTATTAGTGCTATTTTCAGGGGCAACTTGCAAAACTAATTTGAATTTTGAAGCTTTTTGCAAAAATAGATAGATTTCGAAATAATAGCAAAAATAGTCAAAAAGAATTGACGCAATTCCATAATCGGCAAATAGAAGCATAGACCATAAGTAATAAGAAATAATCTGAGTGCTAATTAGCCAGGTGTCAAATCCCAATGATTGCTGCACTATCAATTGGGTTACATATATCAAGTTTCTAAAAAATTATGGCCTTTATCACTGCCCCAAAAACTATTATGAGTGAAATACCTTGCCGTGGTTTAGGGGTAAAGTAATGCACTTTTTCGAAGTACACTACACTAAAATTTCACATAGCGTTGTGCTATTCTTGGTTGGGAGTAGTGGAGACAGCGCACGGCGATTTTGAGGATAGCGATTCCAGAGGTGGATTATCTCAAAATAAGAAGAAACTATCGCTTAGCACTTCTGAGACATTTTCTAGTACACAAGTCCAGAATAATACTGACAGACTGATTTCATTATCTGACAGCTATCTGTGGAAAGAATTTCGATCAATCCTAAATTTTAATAGGGGCCTAATTCATTAATACTTTTAGAAAAAGGCCTTAAATAGGAGCTCAATAGCTCAATATCTATATAGACTCTTTTTCGTTCAAAAATAGTTTGATTCATGACTGTATATAACATCAGCCATCCAACCTACTTGAATTAATGTAGGCGAGAGGGTTTAGGTTGGAAAATTGCACCCTTTTCAAGTAGGCGCTCAGCCGATAACCTAATAGAGGATTTTATTGTGGATACGATAATAGTCTTTTATATACGTCTTTTTCTAGTTTTCATATTTTTTTAGAATATATTTTAACAATGTAATCTTATAATAAAATTCTGTAATATATAAATAAAAAATATAAATAAATATTATTCCAAGCCCCCTAAATTTTTTTTTATATAATAAGGTTTACAGCTTCATATTCATATACTTTTTCAACGGCATTAAATTTGTGGTAATTTCATTAAAAAAGTACGCAAAGTCACAAAAGACGTCTTTTTATGTCTTGATTTTTTAATATTTAGAACACTCGATGACTTGTGATTTGAATTTGGATTATATCTTTATTTTGTTATAATTTTCGTGGATATATTTTAAATATATTTGATCGTGAATATTACACGCGAAAATTAGCTATGTTGAAAATTATAAAAAATGGCCGATGTAAATGGATTCTTCTATAAACAGGGCTTATAATTATAAAGGATTAGAAAAGAGTAGTAACAAACAAAAAGATAAAGCATTAAATAATCATTGTGATATTAATAATAATCCAGTTTTTATATAAAACGTTGTTCAGAAAAATATAAATATAAAAGTTAGAAAATTAATCCTCTGATGATCCGTTTATAATTATGCTATTTGTTTGAGTAAATCGAAAGGATCATGAAGATTTATTTAATTTAAATTATCGCAAATATAAATATAAATAAAGAATCGGTGCTAGAAATTTAGCTAAATTGTGTTAAAATCTTAACAGGTATTGTTTCGGTTGGATTTAAAATAACTTTTAAAAATAGAAATATATCGATAAATGCTATTGTATTGAAATAAAATTTAATATGATCATCTCTGTTCAATTCCGAGACTTAATCTTACATCCCAGTGTTAAAAAAATTAAATTTTTTGATTCTAATTTTTATTTATTTTAATTGTATCTTTTTTATGGGTACTATAATCTATATTTACAGAAAAACGTTCTAATTCTTTTGCGGAATTATATACAACAATAACTTGCAGTTTTTGGTTAATGCATGCATATTGTTTTAAAACCACAATCTATGATTGTGAAAATAAATTTATTAAAAATTGAAAGCATTCAGCGTCATAAATAGAAATCTCTTGCATTTTTTGGAAATGAATAAACCTAGATCGATCTAATTGTCAATCTCTGATTGTTTATCTGATCTATTATTATCGAAAAATATTAGGTATTTGATAATAAACGGAAAAACTGGGTGGAGTGACGCGTCTTTTTTGGAAAAAAGGTACACCTCAGTTATAGGCACAAATAATATCACCATTTTTTATCATAAAAATTATAAGAATCGAATAAATATACTTTATTTTATATATAATTTTTTGTTTAATTTTTTGTGTTGATAAATCTTGTTGATTATATGATTAAAAAGTTTTATGTGAATTAGTGAGAAGAAAATAAAAATGATCCCCATAAAGATCAAATAAGCGCACAAAAAAAATTATAACGTTTTAAAATGTCAACCATAATTTATTTAAAAGCGTGAATGAATTTAGTAATTCGCCGATAAAAGTTTTGTAAGTCAACTTATAGGCAAGTGTGGGTTATTTAAAGGTAAATTGATGGATGGTGTGCTAAAATATCTTTATTACAAGTTCGAAATAATAAAAATTTAACTATTTTTTCATATATAAACAAAATAAATCAAACAATTTTTGAATGTCAAACGTGTTCCGAATATATTTAACAATGCATATAATTTATAACAAATACGTTCGATGATCTGAGATTCAGTTTCGGTAGAATGAAAATGTCATTCCCTTGTATGCAGTATAATTATGCAAGAACAAAAAACAAAGTAATTGTACTTGCTATAAATTTTTAAGCTATGTAAAAAATCTTCCTTACAAAAAATAAATGTTCTCGTGAAATGAATAAAACGTTCCTGCCTATTTAATCAATATATGCTTGCTTCTCTAATAAAATATCTATAAAGTCAAAGTAGTGTAATCTAAAGTTTTTGTAATTATAAATAGCTAGGAAAATGATCTTTACGGGATTTATTCATGATCCAAACATTCTTGGGATACATATTAATTATTCTATCTCATGCAAATTTAATTATAATACACATAAATCCGATTCTTTTTTATTTTTATAAAAATAATTTATGCTTGGGAAAAATTTCTAAAGATTTTATTGAGAATGAACGAAAAAAATAACCAACATAAAAAAAACAGGAAAAAAGAACTTTTACGAAGCGACAATTAATTTTAGAGAATCTGAATAAGCATCAACGGCCACTTTTCAATTTCAAAATAAAACAAAAATGAAGAAAAATATCAAAAAAAAAATCGAGAAAGAATATAGTATAAATGGAAATTTTGATACATAAATTTTTAAAAATATCAACTCTTTCCTTCTTTATTCGTTTAATAAAACACAAAACTACCATAATAATAAAAGAAATCGAAATTAAAAATATTCAAATAACAAAAATCTGAAACTCTAGAACTCTAGAACTTTTAAAGCCCAAGTGATGATAAAGTCCATATCTGGAAACACGAATCTCATCAATCTTCAATAAGAACACATTTGTAAATTCTGAGCAGGAAAAATTTTTAACGCGATGAAGCTGAATATTCGTCGTCAATAATTTAATTTAGAAATCAAAAACCTCAAATTTGAACTAAAATAAATAAAAAATAAACAAAAGTCTAAATTTTTTTTCGAAAAATCCTTTCTATACACTATTTCTCTCTGAAGCATAAAATCCACATCCTATTCCAAAGCTATATCCGCAGTAGCTCATCAAAGAGATATCAAAAATACATTACTTATTTTATCATTTCAAAAAAAAAAAAAAA
>LSSL01001326.1:16796-39001 GCA_001953115.1 Smittium mucronatum
TTAAGAGTAGTATTTAACGAAGAGAAAAAAAGTAATGGAAATATTAAAGAATTAATGTCTTTAGGTATTTTCAGAAAAAAAAAATGTTTATTTAAGAGTTGTAAAAATTTAGTGGACGAACTATAATAAATTGTTAATGAATTTTAATTATATCTGAAGCGTAATTTTTTCTTAAGAGTTCGGCTGCAGCGCCTTTTATACAGTAATTTTTTCGTATGGTATTTATCTCTTTATGATATTCGACTTTCTTTCTTTCTTTCTTTCTTTTTCTTTGAGATAATATAACCTTTTTAAATTATTGTGCTTGAAATTTCTTATCCCTTTGCAAATTAATCCCTTTGCAAATCAATATTTTCGTAAATTGATTTTCAAAGGAAATTACTTCTTTGCACATTGATTTCTTTGTAAAATAATCTTTATTTTATTATCTTTCGTTTCAATTTTTGTAAATAATCGATTTTGATTTAATAAAGTCCTTAATTATGATTGTAATTGTGGGAGTTCCGTTATTTCCTCATTAGAACTTCCACATATGTATATATATATGAACTATCATGATAAATTATTTTTTAAGTAAAGAATTGCCTTTTTTTTATACTTCTAAAATTTTGGAATATACGATGAAGTAGAAAATTATTTTAGTTTTTTCTGTATTATTTGATAATAATCATCAATATATATGTTTTTAAATTAAAAATGAATGATTTATCTTACCTATTCTCAGAGGTAATTGTTTTTTGTAAATGGAATTAAATTTATAGAGCGATTTTAGTAGTAGAAAAAAATGTTTTTATGAGCAAAAAGTTCATTTTGAAATATATGCAAGACATTTAAAAACAAAATATTTTTAAATTCCATTATTCAACAAAAAAAAATTCATTTAGACTATATTTTATTTAATCAAAATGTCTATAATCATAAGAATTAAAATCTTCAGCACTTTAAGGCCAAATATATTGAAAAATATAAAATAAATATTTATATTATTCAGCGCTAACCTCCCAACTTGAGGAAAATTCTGTCTTAAAAAAAGATTTTAAATTAATGTGGAGGTTTATTTGAAATAAAATTTAAATTTTATTCTTACTGTTTTAATATTTACATATTTTTAATAATAAACTTTCGAGGAAAAAAAATATTAAAACTTTCAATGAACTTATTTCCATTTAAAAAAAATTAATATTTATACGTTTTTAGTTATATATAAGGTAAATAATAGCAAAAAAAATTTAAAAAAAACTCATTTGAATTTATTTTTAAAACTTTTTTTAAAATAGATAATTTTATTTGAGCATGAAATAAATAAATTTTTATGCTCTATGATGTATATTATTAGCATATGAGCATATGAGGTCGCTGTAAGTATATAGAACAAATGAAAATCCATTTATTAATATGCAATTTTCTAATCTAATATCTCAAAATTTATACTTGAAATTGACACTTAAAGCTATATAATTATATTCATTAATATATAAATAATATATTATTAGGAGATAAACTTAAAAAAAAATTTCGTGAAAGTTTTTGGAAAAAATCTATAAATGAAATTTCTACTTATATCTTCGTTTTATTTTTTCCTCAATTTTTAGTACAATTCTGATCATTATTTTTAGATGATTGACAAAAAAATGCAATTTAAGGACTAAAATAATCCGATAACTATTTTAAATACATAATTTTATAAAGATATTATAGTCTTAAGAATTTTTTGTCTGGGATATTATAAAACACAAAAATATTAAAACTCAAATTATAATATTATTTTTATCATTGCTTCCATTTCTATCGTTTAAGGGGCTGCTTAAACAGAGAGGTGTTAGGCGGAAGTTTTTTTTTAAATGTTATTATAATTTTTAACACACATATACTATATATATATGAAATGATTAACAATTTCCCTATTTATTATATAAATTTACTACTAATGCAGAAGTGTAAATTGATTATCTAAGGTGCGTTTTTGATATAAGAAAATAACAATTTTTAGATATTTTTAATATTTTTCGGCTTTTTATCTAACTAAAAACAATTAATAAATTTCAAAAATTGCCATTAGCTTTAAAGTTAAAGAAATTTTTACTTTCAAAAAATATGAATATAAGATAAATTTTATTAAATATAAAAATCTTTATTTCACCATTGGGAGGTTTTTTTTGGATACTTTGAGATTGAATTTTTTAGATTTTTTTGCATATATTAAACATGAGACTAGTGCCGTTGAAAGCTTTATTTTATCTTGAAGTATCATTGATTATATATATATATATATATATATATATATAACGGCTTTTTATTAGATTAAAATGTATATTTCCAAAAATATTTTGAAAAAATAATCAAAATTTAAATTTTTTTATATTTAGTTCTCATAAAATTAAAACAAAATTTCTACAATAAATTCTGTTAAATAGTTTTGAAATTTTTAAACGCATTTTTTTTACATTATTAAATTAAACGAAATTTTATTAGTTATTAATAAAGACTGAAGCTAGGAATAAAATTATAAAAAATTACTTCCTACAGAAATTTGTAAACCCCAAATAATATTATTAATAAAATTAAATATTTATCTTGTGAATAGAATTTTTTTATTATTATTATTCCATTTCCAACTGTGTTGGTATATCATTAACCATAAATTTCAATTAAGTACTGAAAATATCTATTGTAATATATATTTTTGGATTTAATTGAATTATAAGATAATAAACGGGGCTTCGTCGAAAATATTGAATATTTTTTAGTAGTTTTTTAGATTTTTAAAAAATAAAACACCCCTATCAATATATAAATAGTTATTTTTTTAATTAAAAAAAAAGAATTTGGTATCTTATATTATGTAAAAAATCGTATAACAAATTTATTTATTAAATGTATTATATCTATATTTTTATAGATTTTATGAATTTTATTATGTCTTTCAAGATTTAGATAAAAAAAATTTCAAAAAATGATTTAAAACTAAAAAATTCCTCCATAAAAGTAAAAATTTAATGTTATATATAAATTATGTTGTAGAAATAATACTTAATCCAATATATCTTTACTTTAATTTTATTTTCTAAATTAAATGGTTTAATATTATTTCAAGTTTCCTTTCATAAAATTTAAAATTTAAATTTTTTATATTTGAAAATTACCAAAAATTTAGGCTAGATACGGCAAAATTTCATTAAATTATTTTCACAAAAAAAAAATGATATCTAGCGGCAAAAATTAATAAAATATCCCTATATCTTTTTTGAAAAAATCGAATTAAATTAAATTTATGATACATTTTTAATTCATATTTAAAGCTACGCTAATTTTTTATGTTATGTTAAAAAAAACTTTGACTGTAATGTAAAAATCATTATTAATCAATAATATTAAAAAAATCAAGATCAGTAAAATTGGGATAAATATGGACCATATTATAACTGTTAAAAAGACGGGATATCTTAAGTCAATAAGATCATATATTCTATATATTTTTAGCATTTTAAAATTTTACCAAATCACTATTTTCTAAGTAAGTACTTTTAATCCAAAACATATTTTTACTTTTTAATAAAATAATTAAAATCATAAAAATATTCCTTTTTAATGAAATTCTAGTCTCTATTGGTCTTAAAACTATTAGTATACGCTTATGAATATCCATATTTTTCATATAAAATTTTATATAAGTATATTTCTTAATGAAATTGATTTTAAATAAAATTATGATCTATATATTCAACAGCACCATAGTGTAACATTAAAAAAACATTATCTAATCTTGTTCTCTTTAAAAAGGGGTTTTTTTATTTAAAAGTTCATAAAATATCTACAATTTTATAAAATTTATTTTGCTTAGAGTTGAAATAAAGCCCTTCTTAAAAAAATATGTTAATTTTACAAATTTTTGATTTAATATAAAAAAAACAGGTAGTAATTTATCCATCTATGCTGTTTAATTAATTTTTATTAAGATATGATTTTTGTTAATATAATATTTATACCATAATCTAGAAAATTCAAAATTTTGAAAAAATTCCCTTAATCAAACACTAAATAAAAATAGATTATATAACTATTTAAAACATTGAAAAAAAAATATTTTTACATAGAATTCATTACGAGAAAGAATAAAACAGAGATTTTTTGTTATATAGTTTTTAAAATAGCAAAAGAAATATTAAATTTTATTTTCAAATAAAATTACTCTTTCTTTTATTAAAAAAAAGTAATTAATTGAATTAAAAAGATAAAAGGGGGTAAATACATGCATTCTTAAAAAAAAACTCTAAAATAAGTAAACTAACAGAAAAACACTTAGTGTTTATTATTTATATAAAAATTCTCTTATTAGAGGGAATAGTTTAATTTAAGATCTTGTATATACTTAAACAATTTTTGATAAATAACTTTTTTTTTCATCTTAGCTTGTTTAAAAATAATCGGTTTATTTTAATTTTTATAAAAATATATTAGAACCTTGACAAAAATTGTTAAATTTGGAAAATATCTTTTTTTGAATAAAAAGATTTTTCAAGATAAATATAGTTTAAATGTGAAATTATTTTATTTCCCGATTTCAATCATCCATATATACATATGTATGGGAAAATAAAACAAATAGCATAATATATTAATTTTTAAACATTTTTATTCTTTATACCCTTTTAAAATAATATTAAAATTAGGTTATCTAATAAAAATCAAATATTTTATTTATTTTTTATTTTATTTTAAAATACAAACCCATATTAAATTTTTTGGTATGACATGTCTTTAATTTATAAAATTATAACTCTTAAATTAATTCAATATCGATTTTTTCAACTTGGACAGCTTTTCAAATTTTTGTATAATTATATATCATTTTTCGTATATGTGATTAAAATTAGTTTAAATTTGAAATGTTATTTTATTTTATTTTTAAAACCCAAAATTAATTTTTATATCAAATCAAGTAAATAAATAGAGGTTTTTAAATCTAATTTTATAAATTAATTTCAATTTTTAATTTTTTTTGCGAAATTTCAATAAAAAAGTAGTTAATAAAAATTAATAAATTATTTATAAATAATCCCTTAATATTTACAATCGATATATATATCATTTATCTTATTAAAAACGGTTTTAAATCTATATATCGTAGATTATTGATTAATTTAAAACCAAAAAGAGTAAAAGGGGTTATTTTATTTTATTATTAAAATTTACAACTTTTGAATGATACATTTATAATTTTTAAATGAAAAAAATATTTAAAAAAAGCTATCTGGTAAAAAACTAGTAGATCTATTTTTTTTTCACGAGCTATAAAGGCTTTATTCATAAAACCGATTAAAAAAATATAATTGAAATTGAAATTAAACCCGTTTAAAAAATATTAATAAACAGCTTCAAATTCATATGGTATGTGATTCATTCATATCATCAAATACTTTTTTAGAAATTTTATTTTATTTTCAACTATGCATGAAAAAGTTTTATTATACTAAAAACATCTAAAGCTCTTTTAAAATATAGCCTTTAATTTCCAATATCATGATTTTCAGGTGTATAAATTACTATATACCATAGACTTTCATGAAGTTTAAATAGATAATATATATATATGTATATAAAAATAATAGGAAGATATAATATAAAGTAATAAAGAATTGAATAAAATAATCAAAATTTCTTAATTTCTTGTTTCAGAGAAAAAATAATAAATTAGAAAAGATAAAAGATAAAAGATAAAAAAAATTAACAATCATAAATTGAAATTTTTAAATTGAAATTTTTAAAATACTCTATAACTAATTTACTTGTGATACTTCACATCTACAACTAATAATACTACTAACAACACTACTTTAATAGGATATATATTCGTCAGAAGCCACCGATAAAGAGCCTATATTACCTAATTAAATTCTCTTGTATTTCTAATACTGTTAATTCAGACTCCATTATGGCTACTGATTAAATTAATACTAATATTATAAATATAACGAAATTTGATATATATATGGTTTACAATTACATCTAATTATCCGAAAATTTCTCTGTAGATGACTTTTAAATAAATTAATTTATCAAGTGTTGTATTATTGAATATTTTTTGAGATTTTACTTTTCTATTAATTTATAATTATTTATTTTTTTTACGCGCATTATATATTTTTAAATTAAATTAAAAATATTCCATTTTTTCAGTTCATGATAGATTTTTTTTCATTTTTAATTGTATTTTTTAAAAAAGGTTTAGATTTTAATAACAAGTAATATTTGATTAAATACCTCTCTTTTTTGTAAAATTTATTATGTAGTATTTAAATTATAAAAATAAATAATAAGATGATTTAAATATTCCAATAAGTTTATGACCTTGAAATATTGGGGGGTGATGCTTGAATTTTCTAGATATTATTAGCTTTTTGAATTTTTTTAAGAAATTTATGTTGAATAATTTTTATTTATATATTTCTTTAAAAAAATCATTAAATATCAGTACAAATAATCTTAAATTTTCAGTTCTAGATTGAAAAAATAAAAAAAGAAATAAAAAAAACTTAAACAAAAAAAACACGACTGTAATAAAATCGAGTTACTTATTAAGATTTTTTAAAATTTCTGATAATAATAATAATAATAATAATAATAATAATAATAATAATTTCAAAGTAAAATATATTGTCATTAAAATTTTCTTAATTAAGTTTATCATGATTTAATAGAGTTCTTTTCAAATTTTATTATTTAACAATCAAAAATAATATTTTTTAATTGGTATTAGATTGATTTTTTTGTTTTTAATAATTTTAAAAAAAATTCAGCACTTTTTAATTATAATATATAAACTCTATTTTCCCCTCTGTTGTTTTATTTATCTTTTATATTTCAGTTGAAGTTTTCTGTGCAATTTTTGTTTTTTTAGTAAAGAATATTTCATAATATATAAGCCATGTGTTGTCCGAATAGAATTTTTTTTTTTGTGATTTTACTTTAATGCAACCCCAAATTCGGAAAAAATATTTATTTCTCATAAAAAAATTATTTTTATCAAAAAAATTCATGGATTGGAAAAAATTTCATTACATCAATACAATATTAAAACATTTTTTTTTGAAAATTGTGTATAAATATTTTATTATTTTATTAATTTTTGAGTCTTAGTAATATATTTTAAACATATATTATTTTCTTTGATCTTATAAAGAATTAAAAAAACTTTATTTAATGTTAGGCCCATATTAAAAAACCAATATTTATATGTATCCAACACCCAAAACCCAACAGCCAACAGCCAAAAGCCAAGAGTAAGAATATTGATTAATTTTTCCTACTATTTATGCATATGTAGGATAAAGGTCTGAATTTAGATAAGAAATGTCTATTATTATAATAGTATGGTTAAATTGGTATGAATAAGATTTAGGATATAAAAAAAAATTATTAAATATAATAAACCGTTTACTCTAATTATGGATTTTTTAGTTTTAAAAAATTTACAATATCATGATTAAATTAAATGTATGGATTTGATGTAGAAGATTTCGATTTTAAAACACTGAAATTGTAGATAAAATTATAAATTTTGTATTTTTTATCATAATTATTATTAATTAGTCATTTTAAAATTTATAATAAATTTTGTTTATTAGTTTAAATTTATTCACCATTTTTTATAAATCTAACGATTTCTTTTAATTTTGAGAGTGTTTTGATTTTTTATAAGCTAAAAGTATTTAATTGGAAAAATTCCGAAATTTGAATGAAAATTGTAAATCAGAATCTTCAGAGCTCACAAATGAATAAACTGCCGATTGATACCTTATTTGAAAATTTCATTATTTATTACTCAAAAATAATCATCAAATATCTCGGAATATTCAGGATATTTTTTATTGACATAAGTTATTAAAGGCTTGTATTATAAAAAAAATTTTACTAAACAATCGTGTTTTTGGATTTTAGAGGTATTTTTGAAATCATTAGGTGAATTATTTGTATAATATCAGATTCATATTTTTGTAATTTTCACCATTTTCCTGCCAAAATCAGGAAAATAAATTGAAGATAAAGCTCAGTAATTTTTTTCGTTTTTCGTTGAAAAAATTAAATTATAATCATAATTTATTTATTTATTTTACTCTGAATGTCATAATAAATAACCAATAGATTTTTTTTACTAAATTCGGTGCATATGTATATTTAATCCTAAAGATAATTTTATCGTCATAAATTTGCTTCTATTAGATTATTTTTTTCAAAAAATCATTAATGCATCTATAATTATATCCGATATTATTGAAATATAACACAATTTTATTGATAAAAAAAAGCTTGTTTGGGTTTATTAACTAAACAGTATATATTATAAAATCCTATTTTTATTAAAATAAATTACTAATTTAATAAAAAAAAATATTGAGATAATATTATTGATTTATTTTTATTTTTATTTAATTTTCATTTTAAATTATAATTAATAAAAAATAAAAAGCTATATAGTTGTTTGATATAAATAAAAAATTCATTAAATTAATTATGGAGAATTAGAGAGATAGCATTCACAATAAAAAAAAGTTGAATAAGGTACCATCAGGGAATTTTTTTAAAGATTTTATGCTCCATTTTTAAACTTTGAATATTGAGATTAGCTTGAAAAAAAAATCTTATTGATAAAATATTTTTCATCTTTTTTTTTATATAAGAATTAATAGAAAAAAAGTCTCATTATAATACAAAATAATTTGTAGGGAGTTTAAACGTGATTAAAAAAATCAATTTTTGAACTATCTGGATAAAGGTACAGCAGTTTCTATTGTTTGATGCTATTTATTGCTTTTTTTTAGTGTTTGGTTTTTTATATCATGGCTTTGTTTTAAATCATCATTTAATATTCGACACCCAAATTATATAATGATTGATCAATTTTTTAGCTAATTATACTTTTTATGGTTCAATTTTCTAAATATTGAAGACTCAGATATAATAAATTTGTGCGAGCCCAGAAATTTCGAATTTTTTTTTGCTTAGATTTGCTTCGGGTGGTCAAAATACTATTAGCTGATATTTGATTTGGTATGAATTTTTTAAAAACTAAAGTTAGTTTTAGTCGATTTACTTTTTCATTTCCTTCTCACTAATATTCTAAGTCTAATAGCCGATGTTAGTTTAAACAGGCTTTTTAATATCATCTGTTACTCATAGTCTTTTTATCAATAGCTTCGGGTTTATTTTATAGCCCATGAGCCTCGTAAGATTCATTATAAATAAAATTTTATTTTATTTAAATAAAAATTTAATAGATCTACTAAACTGACACTCTTGATCTGGGTATATATATCAATTTTTTGTGATATATTGACAATTTTTTAAAAAATTTACTCATAGTTACATAAAAAGTTTCTATCTTTTTTTTACTAAGCGAATACTGGGAGTAAGTTAACTTATGCTTTTTCTTCTGTATTTTTAATAAAATTTTAGAGCTCCAAACATAATTGATGTTTTGATTGCATATAAAATTTCTACAACTATCTTGATTATAAAAACATTTTCAAGAGAAAACTTTAAATTAGTTTGCTCTATTGAATTCCGCACACCCCAAACCACTACCCGATTATTGGTGTTATTAATGGATATTGTTATCCATTTATTTCCATCAATTAAAATAGTTGTTTACCAAACGAAGCTAATATAATATCCTATGAATGGATCTAGAGAAGAATTTAAAAGCGAAATTATTTATTTTTATTGGATATATGAAATTTCGAGCAAAAGTCGATTATGTTTTTATCATTCACCCAATATTAGTCTTCCAAGCTATCAAATTCATTACTATATTGACTGTAATAGCTCTTATTTGTATCAAGTTATGATCTATTTAATTTTTATCATTTTCTGCAAGTGCAAACTATTGTGAAGCTGAAAATGTAGTTTAATATCTTAAAGCATAAGATATTTACAAGATCAATAATTTTTAATAGAAATATTTAAGTCTTTCCAAAATTCAGACCTGATTTTTTGATTTTATCAAGAGGTTTTCGCAAAATTTATTTTCAAATTATATTGAAAATCCTCATTACTAATTTCAGTTGGATTTTAGCTGTATTATAACGGGCAAAATTCGATATACCGCAATATTTTCTATAAAAATATACAGATTATTTCAACATTCTAAATAGTATTTCAGATTTTCCATTTAGAACCCAAAACTTTAATATGATCTAACCATCCGAACAACAAGATATCCATTCCTTGATAAAGGTTAAATATTTTTTTTAACCAGTAAATAAAATCATCTTGTTAGCTATTAATTGTTTTATCCATACAAACAATTTGGATCTCACTTTTAAATATATATATATATTCCACTATCAATTATAATCTCATATTTTTTTAAAGATAAATTAAAAGAAGGTTGAGTATGATAATCTTGAAGATAATCCCTGATATAATACACAACCTACATCAAAATCTAATCTCACATCTCCGTTAAAAAATTTTTTTGTTCAAAATATCCTATTTAAATTGACTATTATGTTAAAATACCTAATAAAATAATAATTGGAGCTAATATTTGCAATTTTATGCCAAAATTATGAACTTTTTTGATTCTAATTGCAAATGTTATAGTGGTATATCTATTGCCCAAAATCTTGGGATGAAGTTTTGGTTTTAGGTAAAAAAGCTCCATTAACTTCAGTTTTTATTATATTTTATTTTTAAGAAATTAATTTGAAATATTTTAAAATTGATTAAAACTATAAAAAATACACTAAAAAATAAATTATCCATTACACCACCCCCTATTAGCTATGATTTCATCTTAACCACTTGGTATTAGTTCAAATAAAAACTAAAGTAGGGTTGTGCATGGTTTTAATTATGTTGATTTATGTATCTATATAATTATATATTTCAATTCATAGTAATGGAATTTCTCACTTTTTTTTAGACAATTTTTTTTCTTAATTCACGAATGAACATTTAAGCACTATATATGTTAGTTTATTTTGTGTTAGGGTTTATACAGAATTTTTTACATGATTTTTCGCGCAGTTGGTATTGTTCTAAATAAAAACCTACCCATTCATTATGAAAAAGTCTATATTTTATCTTGTTAATGCTTAAAAGTTTGTGTTATAATATATAATACTAATGGTTTAACCGAATACCTATAAAACCAATATACGAAAGTACTAGAAGTTTTAAAAATAGAATTTCTGTATTTTTTACTTCATGGGGTCCATATTGGTGTTCAAAAATGATAAAGCATCCAGCTAAACCAGATATATCAAAGTTTTCATATATACGCAACAAGATATAAATAGCCAATCTGAAGAGGTAGTTTATTTCTGTGCAATTTTTTCATATTTAAAAGCCACCGTTTTTTCATCAATGAAAAGAACAGAATTGGAAAAATCAGAATATGTTGGTTTTCAAAAATATTTTCCTATATATACAGATAAAGAATCTTTTAATCGTTTTACTTATGTATCGCTATGCATTTAATTTTTTTTGCAATTTTTTGGTTGCCACAAGTCTTTATTTTATAGAAAAATCCCCTATTCAGAATATAAAACCAAGTGAAAAATCCAATGGACTCAATGCTTATTTTTGGAAAAATCAATTGAAAATTACTGTAAGCTTCGATGTACATTGCATTGTTTCAATTCTCGCATTTTCTCCCCACCTTTTGGTTTATGATCCTTTTTGAATATTAGGAGGGTCGTGTTTGATTGTTTAAATGTTTTAACTAAGCTATAGAGATTTCAGAATTTATTTGAAGATATACCGGGGGTTTTCATCTTTAAATGTTATTATTAAAGCTCTCGAATTATAGAAAGGGTGAGTTTGTATTTAACCACCAGCATATGCCCATTTTTTCATCTATAAGAACGAAAAGGAAAATATTTACCTTTTTAAGAATCCCAATACCGTATAATGGCATATCTGCTGACTATCTTTTATATTGGATCTTAACACCTTTCCTTTCAAGAGTATCCCCATTTATAAAAGAACACGATGGACCATATTTCTATTTCGAATCGATATATATTTTCCAGATATTAAACATTTTGTAGTTCCCTAATCAAATCGATATATATACATATATATTATGTCAGATTTATATCAGCCATGTAATTTAGTGAATTGATAGTAGTGGTATTTTGCTATTTCCTCAACTTTTCTTTTTTGTGGTGTCATTTTATTGAATACTTAGTGGGCTTTTGGTCTGAATATTTCGTAAAAATATCCTAAATTCAGATCTGTATTTGACTTTGAACCATCTCCATAACCAAAATATATTTTAAAAGATGGCTTTGTTTCAAATTAGTTTATAGATATACATGCTTGTCTATTTATTTTTTCTGCTCCCTAAAATTTTTTTTCTTCGTCATAACAGGCGTTAGGGCGATTGGTTAATCTTCGGTTCCCACTTTATTATAATTTCTGGAATTATTTATGCTTAAAAGGTTTCCTCGGTTTTTATAGATATACTGAATATTATTTTTAGATATATATGAGAAATATAGTTGAAAATCACCAATCTATGAGTTGGGGTTACTGGAATTGATCTTCTTGAACCATCTGTACTTTTTATCTCGACTCTTCACCCAATCCATAACCGCTAATCTAGCTCCACGGATGATTTATAGAAAAATATCCATCAAAAAACATATGATAAAAGCTAAGAGTCGAGTTTTTTAACATTTTCGCAATTAGTTTTAAGAAGGTGTTTTGTTAGTTTACAAATCTTCAATACTCATACACATATGTTTTCTGGTGCTGTTTGAAAAAAACTGTATGATAATTGAGTTCCCATGTTTTTTTATGTAGTTGATAGTTTCAATAAACTTTTTTGGATTTTTTGAGACCAAAATATCCATTAAGATACGTTCAAATCCTATTTGAATATATAAATTCTTTTCGCATGTAATTGACAAAATAATCCTCCTCACCCCCTCCCCCCCCCCTCCAAAAAATCATAGTCCTTGCAATATGGCCGTCAAGTGATCCCTTTGCTTTAAAATTTGAGATTTACTTCTTAAAGTTTGGGGAAAATGTAGGACAAAGAAATCTTCCCAAATATTCCAGAAAGTATTTTGGGGGTTGACTATTCAATATTTAGATTGGTTTTCAAAAAAAATCTGTATAGTATAGATAGACCTTTTGTGTTGTGATTTCAGATAAATCACTTTCTTGAGCTCCTAGATGATTGCAAATCAATCAATAAACCATGGGATTTATCAATGCGATTTAGATAGTGCTTTAAAAATTATGCCATGATGTTATGAAAGTCAAGAACTATACTAGATACTTAGAACATTTGGGAAAGTGAATTAGTGACTTCGACTGCAAACATTAAAGATTTCAAGTTTTTCCTAAAATTTATTGGTCATTTGAGTTTTTCTCTTATTAATACTTGGCACAGGAGTGCAGTAGAATTGTATGGTTAATGGTCAATTTTTGATATCTATAAAATTTAATATGTTTGAGATTGTTTGTGCTACCATAAAATATCCACTAGTTTTTTATTAATTTTTATAAGTTGATAAAAAGCACCTAATTTATAATTGGGGTATTATCTATTTAATAGTGTAAAACTCACTTTTGGAAATGATTATATAAAAGTAAAAGGATATAGTTTATACCCAAAAAAATCTAGCCTAAAAACCAGTAGATAAAAGATATTGTTTTTATTGTGATTAAGTAAATCGAAAACATTTGAATTAGCTAATTTAAATTCCTTAATAAGCAAAACGCTTTTTAGAAAATTGATTATATCATCATTTAATATTTAATAATGTATTTGTAACAATGATCCATAAAGTTGCAATATTTTTTCAGAGTTGGTCAATGAATTTGCAACTATTACGTTTCAGGTCATTAAAAAATGAGCTAACTTTTGTATAGACTGTTTGAAGCATTGGGGTATATATTTGTAGTCCGTTAGTTCAATCACATCCTACGGAATGTAGAAAAAAATTCCCAAAAAAACAATAATTTAGCATAATCTTTATATATAAATCAATTATTTCTATTTTTATTAATTCCGGGTAGTTTAATTTTAATAAAAGTTTATTGAAAATGACTCAGTAAGATTTTTAGAAAAACCACGACTTTTCTTTTTCAAAATAAAGTAGAGAATTATTTAAACGTCCATCTTTAATATTGACTCAAAACTATCGCTTAATCGTCTTTTTATTAGGATATAGCAAATAAAAGGCATAAAATTATGTTTCACTTTGTAAAACTGCTTTAAATTTGCTAATACCCAAATAATTCCATTCAAATTAAAAAAAAATGTCGCCAGTATGCCATTATACTGCTGTTGTTAGACGTAAAAAATTGGTTAATAAAAAATTATATAGAATACCCAATGAACTGTGAGCTGTGAGTTGTTATCAGGTTTATACCAAAATAGCATTATATTTACAATAAATGATGGCGGGATTTTTATATCAGTGGACAAACAGCTAAAGAAATTAAATATCAGAAACCACCCAATAAAAAGATTGTGTAACAATTACACAGCTTCTGATAATAATTGGCATGATCTAATTTTTGCTATAAGGGGAGGCTAGCAATACAATATTTTTACAATCTTTCTACTAATATGGTTTATCAAATATTTCATAAGAAGCGCTTAATCCTGAAAATTGCTCTCAAATATTACAAGTTTCATAGTATGAAGCACTAAACTGAATTATTAATTGGATGAAATCTTCAACTCGGAATGATATATTTATTATATCCTAAGTTTATCCCCTTAAAAGCTCAAAAATATATGCAATCTGTATTTCAAGATCTCGAATTTTCCATTAAAATGTAATTATTAAGATAGCTATGCTATAGAGCTTTAGATTGGGTGATTTTATTGAGAGAAATATTAGTTAAGTTTTTTTGCCACGGTCTTGAAAGGGTTAAAAGCATGATTTTTTATTAATTTAGAATGTGATTTGAAAAGATCTAAAGCTGTATTTGTAAAACGCTAAAATCCGATTTGAAAAAAGTGAAAAATCTTATTTTTGAAATGTCAAAATCCGATTTGAAAAATGTGAAAGTCATATTATTAGTATGCCAAAATCCGATTTGAAAAATATGAAAATTTTATTAATAAAATTTCAAAATCCGATTTGAAAAATTTACAGGAATTATTTTAAAATTCCGAATTCCGATTTGCAAAACGTAAATTGCTATTTAATGAAATAAAGCATTTTATTTGCAAAACGTAAAAAATTGATTGCTAAAATTTACGAATATTTTTTTGTCAAATTCGCAAATCCGATTCGCAAAACGTAAAAACTTATAATCTAAATGTCTATACAAAGGAGAAGCTCATTCGTTTAAAATTAGATTCATTAATAGCCAATAATAAAACACATCTTCTATTGGGCAGTAAATAAATTTCAATTATTAACTTTGTTATAAATTTGGGCAAAATAGATACGGAATATTTTATAAACCAAATTTAGGTAGTAACCCTTTCAAGACCGGAAGTACGATTATTCTTTAACTAATCAATAATGATTGCGTCGGATTATAATGCCTACATTTTAATAAGTAAATAACTACTTAAGCCAATAAAACCTGATAATATATGCAATTGGGAAATTTTCATATTTTTGAACGGGGATAGGGATAAAAATTTGCCCTTAATTATTTATGAAATAAGGCAGGCGTCTGATTTATTATCCATTTTAAGATTGAATTAAATTTTCTACTCGCTGTATGAGATTCGCATTTATATTTGCTAAATTTAAATAAACACATTTAATAACTGAAACAGTATAATAATAATTTGTAAGATTATCTAAGTTAAAATAAAAGTGGCATAAATATTGGTCAAAAATGTTGGCGCGAAATAGATTGCTGAAAACATAGAGTATAAGTTTGGACTCATTGCATTTTCTGGTTTAGCAAAATCCAATTATATTCTGGTTTGGTCTTTCATTGCTTTTTTTCATTCATTTTTACCTTTATTCGATTTTTGTGTATTTAAGTATTTATAACTATGGGAAATATGTATATTGTTTAATCCTTTAAACTGAAATATCAAATAAATTTGAAAATATAATTTTAATAAAAATTAGTTTTAACCCTTACTGGGTTCAAAAATAAATTGGGTTCATATTCGCGAAAAATAACGTTTTCCGTTCAATGATATAAATAATTAACCCAATTATTAATATGGATTTGAAACCGAATATTTGCATTGACCCAGAATTGAATTCGTATTTGTACCTCAATCTTGAGGTACTATCTTCTAATTATGAGCATGGGGCATCAATTGGCTAATATTAATTTGTTTTAGACTAAATAAGTCAATTTAAACCAAATTTGAGTCGAATGTAAATTCAACACCCGAAAAAATTAAATATGAACCTAAATAAATGGTTGGAAATCTAATTCGGGAGGCTTCAATATTTTTGCAGTTCGCCACATATTCGCTAAAAAAAAAATGAAAAATTTCAGTAAACCAATAAATCAATCAATAATTATTAAAAGATAAAACTCTGCTGACAAATAGATATGGCTTATTTTAGACATCAAATGATGTACATGAAAAAGCAACAGGCTAATACTACAAAACGTAATAATAAATCGGGTAAATATAGAAGCACCAATAAAATAAAAAGATATGGGCTTAGTTTGATCTATCTCTTTAACTCTTTCAGTTCCATTGGTGCAAGTACTGGTTTTCACTATTAAATAATTAATGGAAAAAATAGCCAGTATCTATAAGCCATTGGATAATTAAACAAAATGGTCCAAAAGAATTTGATAGTTCACACTTATAGGGTTGAGGCAGGAATTTAGACCCAGAAAGAGTTAGCGGCTGGTATGCTATTGTGTGACATCATCATAGCCAGTGCTTATTCTGAATTGCTTTTCAATTGTGACAAATTTACATTCTATTGGGTATACAAATGTAATTTCCAAATGGATTTCTAAAAAAAAATAGAAAATCAGGGTACGCAAAGGTCCATAGTATTTTAAATTAAAGTGTCCAATTACTATAGGGCATATGTTTTAATACTGGCCAATTTATTGTCCTATTTTTAAAAAAATAAAATCAAAACAAGGGCAGCAGGCAACACTTTATTTTGTGCATATAAAAACAATTTGTTTTATCGATATTGATATAGGTGATATAATAGTATTGATTTTCGGAGGGTTAAGAAGGAAAAAAAGCTAATCAAAGAGTATTGGGTTAAAAAAAAACATCCCCAATTGCAATGAAGTTGTTTTGTAAAAAAAATTCATATTGTAAAAAAAATTCATATTATAAAAAAAACTCATGTTCAAAACCGTGAGACATTCACAACAGAAAAACCACAAGTCGGATTGTCGATTAAAGAATTGACATACTCGGTATTTTTAGATACCGCTTCATAGTATTAATAATAGCACGGTGAAACGAACAATCTGATTCGAGATGAGAAGGGTGCAAAGGAGCAATAACGGATGTCATTGAATTTATTTTAATCTTTAGCTGTGTTACCGGAAGATCAACAGTTATTGCATTAATTGTCTTTTTTTTCCCATTTAGCTTAATTCCAATGATATGATCTTGTGGTAAAGTTACGTGACAAAATAAATGAGATTTCTATACAGACCAGGCGCATTTTTTTGTAAGGTCTTATAGGCTGATTTTTTTTCAAAATAAGATTGGCTTAATAACTGTGCATAAATTTCAAAGTTGCGGTAAATTTTCTTGATTTGGATTTCTAACAGTCGCTATTTGCTATTTTTAATGTTTTGGACGAATAAAACCCTGATTATTACTAATGTTGATTTATACTAAAAAGGAAATAAAAAAATTATGTAAGAAAAAAAATTGGTTTGCAAAAGAATCTGCCAAATACAAGCAGGCGAGGTCTTAAGATGATTGTTTTCGAAGATATTTGTTTGGAGTTGCACAAAACTCCCGATGATCGTTCTAGAAGTATTGGGGGAGATGATAAGAGGGGTTTTTAACAGATCTCCTTAAAAAAAAAGAAATAAAACGAGATGTATTATAGGATAAATTCGCATTAATAATCTGTTTTAAAAAATAATGGTTTCAGGTACAATGTATTCAGTAAGAATTTTGTAAAAAATAATTATGAATTAGGAAATTTGAGATGAGTAAATGGTGCTTCGTGACATATCAACAATGATTGATATTATTTGTTGTCATGGAGTGGTGAAATGAAACTGGTACTACTCAGGTGTAAAATTAAAAATGGCCAATTATCACCCAAATAAAAACGAAAAAAAATCAGATGATCACTAACCCCTGTATAATTTCCATAATTTTTGATTTTCCCCAATAATAAAAATAGCTCTTGTGGTGTATTCTCACTTTCATAGTCAAAAAAATAATTTAGCACCGATTCGCCAAAATATAACTATTTCACTGAATAAAAATTAAGTGACCAATGAAGCGCATAAATTTGTGAATAAACACCCTAGATGATCTCTGCTGTATTCATTTGTGATCACTCTATCATCTTTATACTTTAAAGGGTTTACTCTCCCAGAGTGATCCAAAAATGGCACGATTCGTCTGAACGCTTTTATCATCTGATTAGCCAATGCTCATCTAAAATTTTCGCCTACTATCAAATAAAAATCGAATAAATGCAAAAAATAGGATCCCTTTGTTAATCAGGGATCTTAAGGAATTAATAAAGCACGGATCATCTGAAACGCTAATGTGAAAAAAAAAGTGAAACAGGGGGAAAATGGGGGAAGATGGGGGGGATGGAATTGCGTGTTTGTGCGCATATTAAATTATGGGATAAGTAAAAATTACAGAAATTAAAGGAAAATTTTTTAATGGGGTGAAGAGAAGCAGGATGGATAATAAGTTAGGAATTATGATATTAGAAAGTCCAATTTCATCCTGGAATTTGATTTCTTTGGATATAGATTGGGGGGGTGAGCTTTTAATTTATCAGAGATGCAAAAAGCATCGCTGACAGAGTTTGTGTCCTCATTGACACTTGACGGAGTGTTAATAGATGAACAGGATGAGAGAGTGGGAGAATGTGTAAAGGATGATAAAGATTGTCTGCGATATTCAGAGCTTTGATGAGAATTACTAGAGGGGTGTACAGAGGCATTATCAAACGTTTTTTCGGATAGCAGCTGCTTGATGTATTTACAAGCATTCTCTAAGACTTCGAGCTTTTGAAATTTGGACTCGTTGTTAAGCCAGGGGACCAAGCACTGCAGTTCGTTAAGAACAGAGTTTGTTTTTAGCCTCCGACGCTTTTCTATAGCAGAATGAGATATTCTCCTCCTAGCTTTCTTATCTACATTCACTGAAGCACTTTGATCTTTGGTTTTAGTCATTCTAGCACTGGATTTAATGCCATTCATTAATAAGAAATATATATCAAAAAGAAGAATAGTTGTTAAAAGTATAATTCGTATTTGAACTTGCTTTTTAAAATAAAATAATTGTTAAAAAAAGAATTTTGAAGTAGGAACTTTCTTACCCGGATTTATTGTCCATATTTGGGGGTTTTATACGTATTTTTTTAAGCAGTGTGGATTTCCCGAAAAAAAAAAATCTTCACTATAATAGTCGCTTGATGATTTACAACAAAGAGAGAGAAGGAAGGGTAATAATCGAAGAGTCAGAAAACCGAAAACAATAAATAGTCCGCAAAATAATGTAATAAATGACCGTGTATTAACTTATATCTGAAAACTAATTTTTTGTTTTTATAGGGGTTTTCTTCTCAATGAACTTATCTCATACATACACACACCCCTCTTTTATTAATTGGGAAGTTTCAACATTTTAATTTTCATAATTCAATTTGCCTATTTTCTGTTGTAAATTGCTAATAGTATCCTCATTAAATAATGGAATGAGAATAATCAACATATTTTAAGTCTACAAAGGGTTACATTGAGTTAAAAAATAAATGTTTTGTAAATTGGTCTAAATAGGGAATTTCATGAGCAAATCAACAATAGTTAAAATAATTATAACAAATCAAGATGTCGGATATTTATTAGCCAGTAATTAGTAATATAATTGATTAACATTACCAATATTATTCACAGTTCATTGTTGTGCTGAAAAGGTGGCTATTCAAATCGCACGACAATTTTGTCTAATCTCATTTTCTCATTTGTGATTTGATCATTGATCATTGATTATTAGTAATTCATATAACTGTAAATTAGAAAACACGAATAAAACGTATTCCCACCCCCTCCATTTTTAATTTCAGCAGCCATTGGCTCAACATGATAAAATACCCAAGAAATTAACGTATTTTATTTGCTAATAAAACTTATTGCAAAAAATTAAAAAGGCTCGATAATTTTTTATTACGAGTCCTGAAACATCATTTATTGTCCGAAATATTCAGCGAGCACCATTTATTTTTCTCCCTCCCGCTCTAAATTTTCCATTCATCAGTTTAAAAGGTAATCCATTATACATATTAGCTAATGCTAAGCTACCCCTATTTGTTAGGTGTGCGCATGCTCACATTCATTTTGAATATCCTAAAAATGTGTAATTGTAGATGATTCGTTTTCTTATTAAGAAGCAAATCAATTTTTATTTTTATTTATACTTTTATTGGGGTAATAAATATTATGTAAGGTTCAGGATAGAAAATTATTTTAGAAATAAAAAATCAAAGAATTTAGGGAGGGGTATTCAACTATTCTTAAAAACAACCTTTCTGCCTGGGTCTATGGAGAAATAAATTAGCTTTGATGAAATTAAACTAAAACTGGAAGGCGAAATAAAAACGTTTTTTTTAATTGGCAATTTTTTCTAATATTATGATGTTGTGTCAGAATAAAAGCATAGGAAAAAAATATATACATTATATCTTATTGGATTTTATATAGAATTTTTTTTTGCATAGGAATTCTCTTACTTACGAGACCTTATTAAGAGCACTCATAAAACCCCTTGTAGCTTATAATGTTTTGTGGAAATTTAAACTCCATATTCTAGCTCCTCGCTTTAATCCGAGAAAAAAAATCCTTAGGGGGTTTTATTTAATTAAAAATACTACTTGCGTTCTGTGCTTAGCAATACCTTCTAGTCTTTTGCAACTAGCCTATAAAACAAAAGAAAGCATGTCGGTATTATGTAAAATTCAAAACTTCACATACTCATTAAATCCACAATGAAATCTAACAAACTTGAATCATACAAGATTTGCCATTTACCCAGAACCACCCCCTTTATTTTTCCTGTTTAGTTGGATAAATTGACGACTTTATTTATTTTCTGCTTAATTTTATGTAAATCATCTCATCCTCCATCTATCCCAAAAGAACAAAATCTTAGTTTAGATGAAAAAAAGTAATCATCATACATTGCGTAATTTCCTATTGTTATTATTTATGTTTTGTCCATGCGCTTCCTGATACTTTTCCTTTCGCTCATTAATTTACCATATCAAATTTCTCATGGTTAACAAGACTTTCATATAAAAGTGTTGGATGAATTATTGTCGAGTGGTTTCAAGATTACACATCTCCCTTCTCTAATAATAATATAAAGTCATTTTTCAGGGATATAAACACTCATTCAAAATTTAATCACTATTCACTATTAATAAGAGCTCACCCCCATACCTAAAAAAAATTAAATTAAACATTTTCATCCTTGTAATGGTACTCTGTACACTGCTCATAATAAATGGCACATTATCTTTCTCCTCATACTCATAATAAATATTTTAGCATATAAATTTGTATTATAAATTGCATCGATTCTAATATTTTAATTAATTGTCACGGTTTACGTCTTCCATATATTTTCAGCTTTGAAAATACCAAAAAAGGAGAATGTAAGTCAGTGTCGTTTGGTAAAACAGAAAAACATGGGCATATCTGTCTGTATTATACTAAATAAAAGGGCATATCAGGATTCCACGAGATAAAATTTAATTATCAATATCTGATTTTAAGCTTTGACCTAACTACAAAACAAGATGTTTTTTATTTTGCGGACCAAATGCACTCTAGCTCAACTCGTCCATTTTAATCTTATATAATGTCAAATTAGCATGCATTGGTCAAGTTTAGTTGGTGTTATAAGAGATTGCATATATTTAAAAAAGGAGGGGCAGTAATAAAATCCTTACTCTTACTTGCTGTTGGATTTATGAAAATTTATTAAATATCTTAAGTAGTGAATGAATATCCAAAATAAAAGATCTAAATTTAGAATTTGATTTCTATTCTTCGTCGGATGC
>LSSL01001326.1:44845-61705 GCA_001953115.1 Smittium mucronatum
TATCTAATGAGATTAGAATTTTATTTATCTCCTAAAATAGTCTTTTGATTCTTATAATTTACAGAATTTAGAAGTCATGAGTTTTTTTTCTTTGTTTTATTAATCAAATATGTTATAAAAAATTATTTGGATAGATTATATACAATTTTTTTATTATTATTATAATTATTATTATAATGATATACTAAATAAGGGTCCCATCCATATTATAAATTCAGATATTGAATTTTTAGCTAAAAATCCGTAAAAATTTTTAATCTGTGATATTAATGTGTTTAAATCGAATATTTGTACATTTTCAGGAATTCAATGTTAAAATTTGAGTTTAAAATAAAACCTAGATTTTAAATGGTCAAATTTTTCTTTGATTCTTTTTTTTTGAGGATAAATTATATTTTGAAAATTTATAAAATTATTTAGGTAAAATTTATAAATAATAGATACATTTAATCTAACTCATTATAGACGGAGATTTAAATAAAAGGCGTATCCATGGATTTATTCTGATATGTAAAAATTAATCATCTTTTATTTGCTTCCGATTCCTTTACTTGATTCCAATATAATAGACCTTTACTTAATATAAGCTAAGATTATTTGTGATATATTTCTTAAGTACGCGATAAATATAATAAATAAATGTATTTGGAGCGAAAAAAATGTACTTCAATAAAATCTCAGATTGGTAGAAGGAAATCTAAATAATAAATGAAATAAAAAATGTTAATTTTTTCTTTTCTATATTTTCAATTTACAAAGATTTATTTTTCCCACAGTTATGCTAACCTCTGGTAAATAATCGATGATATACTTTGGCCAAAGCGATCATAAGACGTTATAAAAAATAAATTTTCAGGAAAAGAGCTTTTTTTGATAAAACTATTTGAAAGATACCTCCACTATTTGATATTTTTATATTCGAAAGTTCCGAAAAAAATACATTTTATAAATATTGTGATAAAAAATAGCCAAAAAATTTAGGACTTATATATAATTAGAAACAAGAAATTTTATTTTTATAATTTAATTATGAAAATCACAAATTCTTGTATAACAAAATTTTAAAAATAAATATATTATGTTAAAATTTACGGATTTTAATAAATTTTTACTCCATTTTTTCAAATTCTAAAATTTACTACGTAAAGCTAATATTCTCATAAAGAATATCACATTTAAAGTTAATTAGATATTTTGATAAAAAAAACTTGTTAAAAATTTAAAAAAAGAATAAATTATAATACTATTCTTTTAATAATAGAAGTAAGTAGATCATTATTTTAAAATAATAATAATAATTAAGAATTAAATTTGGAACATTGTTTTAGTAGTTCAATATTTTTTCTATTTTTAATTTGAATCAAAAAAAAATTCTGAATTTTATTTATGTATGAGAATTTTAAGAGAATATATAAATATAATTTTTTTGATAAAAAGCGTATTTTAAAAGTGTTTTTTATTTTTACTACTATGCATAATCCCATAATTTTTCATCATTTGTTGTATTTTTCAGATTTATATTCATTCATTTTTTTTAGAAAATATAATTTAATTGGTCTCAGTGGTTATTAAAACCTATTAATATAAAAAATACATAAATATCCAAAAAAAAATTATGAAGATATTATTGATTGATTTTAAAGAAATTCCCGGTTAAATTCATATTTAAATAAACATTTTTTAGAGGATATATGAAAAAAATGCAATATAAAACGTCTTAAACCCCAAAAAAATCTTAAATTTTAATCTAGAAATATCAAAACTTGTGAAATTGTAATATAGATAAAAAATAAACAAATAAATCTTTAAATAAAGATAAAGAAAAAAAAACAGCTAATTTAAAATGTTTAATTTTTAGTCGCTAAAAAAAATATTATATAATTCTTTGATACATTTTATTTATATTTCTCAAAAAATAATACTGATTGATCCCAGAAAAAAAAAGTTTTATAAGTACTGAAATTTTATCCTCATAAAAAAAACTCCATTAAAATATTGATAATAATAAAGGATTTTTTTCATAATTAATCTGATATGTGGCGATCAGAATAAATTGTTTCACAATTCTACCAGGAATCATAGAAGCTTTTCTGGGGTTTATTTGTCCAGAAAAACAATTGAAGGATATTTTGAAGGAAAAAAAATAATCATAATTCCTAGAGACAGATATTGTTTTCTTATATTATTTATATGAATTTCGGAAAAGTTTTTTTGGGGGGATAATTTATATACATATTTTCATGAGAAATTGAAAAAATAAAAATATTTCTAATCAAATGAATCTTTTTAGCTAATAAAAATATCGTTTAATTATTTTTTTAGAATTATTGGATATCAGTTATTTTATGATTAAATTTAATAATCATCAGTTTTTATCATTTAATTTTTTTATCATTTAATTTTTTTATCATTATCCGGGAAATTTTGCGCTTAGATACTATTTTTATTTACCGAAAATTCCAATCTTCTTAAATGGATTATTATTCCAATAACAGCCAAATATTATATAACCAACATTAAATTTGAAAATTTTTTTTGAAAATTTTGATATAATGAACCCTGAAAATATTAAATAATTTATATACTACCCCATATCCCAAATTAAATCAGGAACGGAGAGATGATTTATATGCTAAACATTAAAATCTAAATTATGCATATTAATAAACTAAAAATGTTTATGTTTAGAATAAAATAAACATTGAAATTTGTAATTTAAAATGTTTGAGTTCTTTGCTTCCGAATGTAGGGGTTTTTTTTAAAAAAAAAGCTCAGCAAATAAAGAGTCAAAAAAAAAATTAAAGGTTGTTTTATTTAATAATTAGAGTAAAGCATTTATTTTAATCATAATCAGTATAAATTTTATTAAAGACTATATAATCTTATCACAAGTTCCATATTTTGTAGTTTTTGCTAATCCGGTGAGGTTATTGCTACTGTGTTTGATTTTTTTATAGGGGGATTCAATACCAGGGCTCTCTTCTGAGTCTTCTTGCTGGGGAGATAGGATCTTTTGGTAATTTGACTTTTGCGTGTCGTTAAAGTTAAGATTCAAAGTGTTGAATTATAAAAATAATTGTGTATGTTTATTTTTCTTTTTAAATGATTTTTATGATTATTATTATTATTTTTTTCTGTTACGTGATTGTAAAATTCAAGAGTCATAATATTTTTAGTATAAACCGATATTTATTCTTTTATTGCCAAAATTTAAGGTAAAGATGGAAATTGAGGCCGATTCAAAAGAGTATAATTCTTAATTACTAACTATAATAAATAGATGCATTTAAAATTTTTTAGGTACACCAAATTTATTGATTCTTTTTTTTCTTTACTCTTTCACTCTTTCATTCTTTCATTTTTTTGGAATTTCCAGTATTTATATATAAAATAAAATAAACAATATACCAAAATAAAAGCTCCCTAGATATTTTTTTAATCCTTTAAATTCTAAACCCTTGAAAGTAAAGAATGTATACTATCTTTATTTTATATATTGCTTCTATTTACAGTATGATATTTGTTTTCTAGTACCGGCGCTCCCTCTTATATTTTTTAATACTGTATCCCTGTTGGCGATATAATTAGCCGTCATTAATTGATTATAAAATAAAGGGAACCTCTTTCTGTTCTTACACTTCTACACATAGCTTCCGAAATAATTTCAGAAAGTAAATAAAATAGTTGTAAGAAAATAAAGATAATTAAAAAATCATTTCTAATAAAACAATTATGCTCAAATATTATTAAAAAAAACACCAATATAATTATAAATGAATAAATATTCTAAATTTTTATTTTTTTTGAAGAAAAAACCGTTGAAATTTCAATTCTTTAAGCCATTTAAAATATAATAAAGTTGTGTTGGATTATATTATCGTGATTGGGTTATAAAAAAAAGTAATCAAAATAGGCTTAATTTAAAATAAAAACACAAATTAATAACTAAATCATTAGAAATTATCTTTAAAAAACATAAAAATAATCAAATATTAATATTAATATTAATATTAATATTAATATCAAATCTTAGAGGTTACAAAAAATTATAATTGACTGTCTAAGAGATCTAAAAAGATAGTATAATTTGTTCTTTTTTAAAAAAAAACCCTAAAAAATAGCCAATTATAGAAAAAAAATAAGTTCTGAATATAACCCGTTTAATTTTTTTCAAAGAAATTTTAAAATTTCTTATCAAATAATATTTTTTTATTATAATGATGATATTTGTGATTAAAATAAAATAATGTGCAGATCATTTTGTCCAAATCAACAGAAAATTATATTAAATTAAATGCCCATTTTCTAAATTAAATTATTATAAAAAAAGATGAGTAAGATATCAAAATAAAATATATAAATAATCGTTAAAATCTATATATATTGAAATTTTTATCCGAGTGTTAATTCAAAAGAATTGTTTTATTTTAATAATCATTATATAAATAATCATTATATTTTTTATTTTACTCCGTGATGGAATTTGGGAGAGTTATGCACATATTTTTCTTAAAAAAAGTTAAAGCCTAAATTTAAATCTATTAATTGTTAAACTTATCTTTAAATATATGATAGGATCAGTTTTACAAAAAAAATCATATTTTTTTATTCACTAAAATAACAAATTTTATTATTAACGTTTCCTTGTTTTTTTTTTGAATTTCTTTATTCCTGTGAAGAGTTTCAAAAAAAAATTCAATTGTATAATTTACAAATAATTTTAATATCAAAAGCGAAATGTAAGCAATATTTCCATTTACTCATTGGAATTTTATTCAAACAGACAAAAAAAGAGAAAATAATGTTTAATTGGAGTTTCTGAAAAATTTCCTGGTATATATTAATCCAATAGTTCTCAAAAAAATCTTGAATTAGACTAAAAATAAATATATAAGTTTGATTATGCGCAAAAAAAATATCCATTATTACGAAAAAATATAACCACTTTGTCACATTATCCGAAAATTTTGTTAAAAAACGCTCAAAATCAATTATAAAAGGTAAAAGGGGTATTTTTTTTTGGATGGAAGTGATATTTGAATATATAAGTTAGTATCACCATTAAAAAAAGATAAATGAGGGATGAAAATACAAATTAACTGCCATTTCATGCATTTATTTCACACACAAAAAATAAAAAATCAAGGAAACTTCTGAAAATTCACTAAATTAAAAATTTAAGAAATTTTTAGGCTTAATAATAAAAATACCGTTTAAACAAAAAAAATAATAAAAAAGGTTATTAAACTCGTTTATTAAAGTTTAAGCATTTGTTTATATAGGGATTTTGATAAAATAACTGAAAGGATTTCTTTTTTTTTAAAAAAAGTTGAGTGGATGGAGATTGGATGTACCTTAATTTTATCTAAAACCAATGCTGCTAAAAATCCAAAAATGCTGTAAAAAGTTATAATATCAGTATAAATTATGTAATAAAGATACAAAAAAATATTATGATAAAAAAAAAGCGAGGCATCCATTCAGCCTATATAAAAATTAATTCTACATAAAAAAGGTTGGGTTATTAAAAAAGACAAATTAAATATAGATAATCAAAAGTGTAAATCGCAAGAATATTTGTATAAGAATTGTGTAATTCAAATAGAAGTTACCAAAATATGAACGAAAATAATCTTTGAAGAAATATATTGTGTAAACTTAATATTATTTTTTAAAACTTAGAATTATATAAATTCACACAATAAGAAATATAATTTTAAATTACTTTTAATAAGCTAAATTTCTTTAAATAAAATTTCATATTGTGAAAATCCGGGAAAATTAAAAAAAATAAGTAATTTTCAATGTATCAACATTAAAAATCCTGTGGTTTCATATAAATAATTTGAAATATAGGAAATTTATCGATTTTTAATAGAAAACCAAGAATTAATTTTCCTAAGATATAGAAGCCAATATAAAATATTAAGAGCTATTATTTATTAATTTTAATCAATTTATTATCTAAAAAATGTTATTATAAATATATTTCAGTATATAAATACATTTTAGTTGCACAATTTTTTACATAATTGAATTAAATTAGTTTAAAAAATTAAGAATTTTTTTGTCAATTAAAATAAAATAATTATTAGTCATTGGACGATTTTAATAAATAAATTAGTCTTGGAAATTTAGTGTTTATTTTTTTGAATAAAGCACTTTATAATTATAAATTTGAGTTTTCTTAATTAACTTTTTATGTTTGAATAAAATTTAAATATATCCAAAAACGTGTTTACACTTATACAAATAATATTAGTTATTAAAAATAAATTTAATGAAAATATGTCATTGCAGTTTTATTTCTGCAGCCAATTTGCTTTAAAAAAATGTTTTTTAATGAAAATTTTAAATAAGTAGATTTAATTTTATGGTATTTAATGCTATTTTTTATTTTATTCATCGAATTTATGATACTAATATATCTTATGATAGCGCACCAC
Source organism: Smittium mucronatum (assembly GCA_001953115.1). Taxonomy (NCBI): domain Eukaryota; kingdom Fungi; phylum Kickxellomycota; class Harpellomycetes; order Harpellales; family Legeriomycetaceae; genus Smittium; species Smittium mucronatum. The sequence goes on from LSSL01001326.1 coordinate 51,292, forward strand.
TTAGAGTTATATTTATTTCAATTAAAATAAAAATAAGCTAGAGAAGAAGCAAAATAGCTTTTTTTATCTAATTCAAATTTTTAAAAACCGATTTAAACATATAGTTATTTATACAATACTTTAAGAGAAAGTTTTGAATTAGAAATAACCTATGATATTTAAAACCCATAAATGAGATTTTATTTTGGTCAAATTTCCAATGAGGATCTAAAAATTTTGTCAAATTTTTCAATTAATGTAATTGACGTGTAATTTTGTTATTGAATTAGAAGCTCTCACAATTCAAATATCAAAGGAAAATAGGCCTGGAATTTATTAAGTTATTCACTCATGTTATTTAGTTCTTCCAAAAATGTGTATCATACAAAATATTATATTGTTTTGAGAACAAAAATAAGCTCATGATCTGGTATAATGCGAATAAAAAGAACAATAGATTTGGTTTTTTTTTTAATCAATGGACTTTTGTATCATAAAATATTCACGAAAAAAAATATACAAGTTTTTTTTTTTGAATAAGACTCTCAACTTGAAAATATTGATTAGATAAGGCTCTACTGCTATTTTAATAATAAAATTTAGTCCAATTTTTCTTCATATCATTTTGAAAAATTAAGATGGAGTTGAAAAATGAAATTTACATATTCATATTTTTTTACGCTAAGTTAAATATTAGTAATTTGTATTTATTGGTCAAGAAATTTAAGAAATTTGATAATTTCAATTGTTAATATATCAGTTGTACTGACACATATCGATATGAAAATTTGAAAATTGCATCAGATTTTAGACTTTAGATTTTAGATTTTACAAAATTTTATCTTCAGGAAGCACAATTTATACTGTGTAAAATATGAATTTTCTGATTATTTCGACGAAAGAATAGCTATAGATTCTTTTTTTTCTTATTCAGAATCCATTATTTCAGTATAATTCTTAGCTTAGTATGTTTTTTATAAAACCAAATTTCTAAAAAGTTCGGGAAAAAAAGACAGTGATGTATGTTTTTTGAAATATATGACATATAATATATTGTGATAGTCGGATGCATCGCATATATTTTTCCAATAGTGTGATCCAATTTGGATATTATTAGTTTTATTAATGAAAAAAAAATTCTTCTGAAATGATAGATCATTAAAATCATTAATTTCAACTAAAGTTATTCATAAAAGTTGTAAAAATGAATATAATAACATGATCGACATTTTACGGAGTATAAAACAAACTTGAATATGTATTCTAAACTATTATCATAAGTTACATCTGTAAACGAAAATTCTACCACTGGAATCTCAAGTTAAAATTTTTTTAAATCAAGAGCTTGGTATTAAAAACTCGAAAAATTAATTTTTTACTTAAAAATTTATTAGAAAAACAACTAATAGAGAAAAATATTCTAATAATCGGTGTTTTTCATTAAAAATGAAATAAACTGAGAGTTATTATTATTATTTTTTACCAATTTAAACAGAAAATAAAAGAATATTAAAAAATAGATCGGATTATTAAATTTATATAATCTAATTATTTTTTTACACATTTTCCACATAATCAGTTCAGCTTATATTCTAGGTTATTAAATTAAAGATGTTTAAACTTAAATTTCAATTTCTAACCCTATATTTAAATATACAGGCGTTATATTTACATTATTTTATTAGTATATTAAAAGGGATTAAAAATATATGATTTAAATTTTTCTATGGCGAATTTACTGATCAAAAAAAGTTATAAGCTTTAAAAATATTTTACTTTAAATATGGTAGATTTATTTGAAATTCTGTATATTATTCAATGTTATTTAGATTAGAATTTATTATTCGTTTCACATCCCCTTTGAAAGACTATTTTGGATAATTGTCATATTTTAATAATTTAGTTCTTCCTAAAAAAAGCTAAAAATATTTATTAGTAATTTATTAAAAAAAGATTCATTGAAATTTTGTGTAATATAATAAATAGTACCGCTATATATGGGAGGAGTGTTGAAAATTTATAAACATAAAATAGACGGAATAAAGAAAAAAATGCGATAGATTTAAAAGCTCTATATAAGAATAGTAACATTGGAGAAAAGATAATATTAATTTTGCTTTAAAAATTCAAATAGGCTATAATTTTCTTTAAATAAGAATAGAAATTCAAAACAAACATTATAAATAGTTTATTAAAAAGAATGATCAAATACATAGTACCAAATAATTTAAAAAATTATTCAATGACTACTAATTCTGTCATCTTAATTGATAAAAAGCGTTTTGATTATGTTAATTATTTTTATTAGATTGATATTATAAGATGAAACCATTATTAGGGATAGAGTTAAGAGCCTACCAGTCGAAAAGTAAACCCAAAAAATAGCATTAAAAAGATTTTAATTCATATATATACCGAAAATGTCTTTTTTTTGGCTTCTCTTTGTTAATTTGTAATTATATTGTATTTATATATACAGAAATTTTGATAAATTCAAATTCCAAACAAGTATCCAAGGTGAGAGGGTCTGAAATACTCTAATTAATAAAAAAAAAAATTCAAACTCAGAATGCTTATGGATAAAGATAAATAAAAATGACAAGATTTAATGATTACCAATATAAAAAATGAATTTACTAACTGATGAGGTTTTTAGAAAAATGAAACTATCATTGTATAAAAAAAAGATGTTGATATGTTATAATAAGGATTAAATAATAGCATTATATATATTGATCTTATCGACCGCTAACAGTGAGAGAAAAAGTAATTTTGCACAAATAAGAAAAATACAAGAAAAATCACCGGAGCCCATAATTGAAATATTAATCGCATCATACTTGTAAAATAAAGGCATCGAGATCAAATTTCAGAAAAAAAAAACATTTTAAAAATAAAAACCAAATGTAATTTTAATTAAGTAGCTCCAAATTTTTTTTAATTCCGCTGATATCACTGATAATGTTCTTTTTTTTATTCAGATAAAGTAAATGAGATACTAAATCGTTCCCAAAAAAAATAGGCAAATAGGAGAGAAAAATTTATAGATAATTTTATACTATAATCCCTCAGGGACAACATTATTAAAAAAGTGATTGTGTAATAAATAAAGGTGTAAATATATATATATAAATTAATATCATAGCTTAAAAAAAAACTAACCATAAGTAATCTTTTTATTTTCATTTTGCTTGTATAATCGAAAAAAAATCCAATAATTTAATATCAAGGTAAATAAAAGAAGATTAATATTTTTAGGAAACTTTTAAAGTTTAGAAGCGAGAAAAGATGAAAAAAAAATACTTTCTGATTAGGCGAAGCATATTATAAAAAATTTAAAATAGAATGTATAAAAAAATCCCATAATCTTATATTTAGATGCTAAATAAACTTCTTAAAATTATGATATAGATATTTATTCATATTAATTTTCTGAAAATTATGATAGATACTTTTTTAAAATGAATACAATCTCGTTAAATTTGTGAAAAAGAAAAAGAATAATCATTAAATAGCAAACTATATCCAAAAAAAGTATTATTATAAATTTAAAAATAATTTTATCCTCGAAAAAAAAAATATATACGCTTTAAAGTATGTATTAAATGCAAGATTTTTATAAATATTATAATTTTTTTTTATGAGTTGATTAATATATAATCAATAGCAAAAATTCATTTTAGAGATCGAAGGATTGTAATTTTACAAAAATATCATATTTATTGAAAAAATTAAAGCAATAAGAAATTTAATTATAATAAATAAAAAAATTATATCATTAAATTATGGAAAGCTCGATCTTTTAAAAATAAATTTTTAAAAAAAAATCTATATTTATTTATTTTTCATATTAGACAAATTTTCGTAAAAAAATATCTAAAATGATAATTTATAATATCGAATACGTTTAATATATTTAGTTTAATTTTATAACATAAATATATAGTGATATAATTAACTAAAAAATACGTTTTTTTTAAAAAAATCAATAAATATATCAGTTTAAATTTTTCAAAATAGAGCTCTAAACCTTTATTGTTTCTTTAGTAGAATAATCCTTAAGCTCTGAAAGCAAAAAAAAAACAGTGAAAAAAGATACAAAATTAGATTTTTTATTTATATAAAATAATATTTATAATTGAACATGAATATGATTTTAATATATATTTAATAAACTGTTATTAAAGTATTAATAATGCTTTATAAAAAAGACAATAATTAATTTTTTATTGCTTTATAATTGTTCAGATCCATAGAAAAAATATCAGAGTTTAATTATTAAGGTTTAAATTGATCTTTTTTAACTAAAAAAATATTAAAAAGTGAAAGTAAACCTATTTAAAGGCATCAATAGGCCTCATAAAAAAGAAATAAAGTTTTCCATTTTTGGAAAAAATAGCGATGAATTTGAAATTAATTTGCTATTAAAAATAAAGAAAAAGAAGCCATTTTGTGAGAAGAGGTTGTAATATCATGTCACAGGAGAAAAATAATCAATTAAAACATGATATTAAGTTAAAGGAGAGTATTTTGAACCAATTACTTTTTTTATTAAGATCCAAATTTTCCTTATTAGGATAAAAATTAAAGGGGTTTTTACAGCTATTAGCCCACCTTTGTTGTAATTAGAATCATTTCAATGGTGGATAAGAAACAAAATGGTGTAAAAAATTATTAAAATTTTTTTTGGAAGCGTTGAGTGAAGCTTTAATAATATAAAGTTCAACAAAAAGAGCAAATCTAGGTTGATTAAATGAAAATAGCTTTTTATTAGTCGTATAAAATAGAAAGGAGTATATCGTGAAAAAAATACAAACAAAAGATAATTAATAAATGAGGCTAAAAATAGGATCAAAACATAATAAATAATTCAGGTACAGATAATAACTGGATAGTTAGATAATAAAAGTACCGATTTAAATTGACAAATCAATACAATGAAATCCATAAATTAATAACATATATTAAACTTAAAGAATAAAAATCGTTTTGTTTTGAATTAAATCGACTCATGTGATAAAAAAAGCATTTGAAATATGTTTGTATATAATTTTTATAAAAATAATCGACTTCAAAATAAATTGAATATTTTTTTAAGGAGAGTTTATAATAATAATAATGATAATTTTTTGAAAAACTTTTAAATAACTTGGATTTTTTCGAAAAAATTATACCAGAATAAATTCATCAGATATAGAATATCTGATGAAACTAGGTATTGGATCAAGGAGGTTTGTCGATCCATAAATATCAACAGGTTTTAATAAGTTTTTAGCCCAAATTACATGAATTTTTTTCTTTTATTCTTATAAATGTTTGATTGGCTTCGTCAGCTCAGATCTAGTTATTTTTTTTTAGATCCCAAAGAGTTAATCCGTCCAGAAAAAATTGACCTAGGCCTAGGGATTACGTACCAAATCCTCTTGAAAATTTAAATTTTGAGAAAAAAATAACCCAGTTAAATTTATAAAAACTTTTATGCTTACAAAAAATAGAAACTCAATCGTCTATGGAAAGCTCTTTAAAAATTCAGCGAAAAAATTGAATTCTCATTTGATAATTTTTTCAATTTACAGGAATTAAACGGTAAAATTAAGCCTATTAAATTATTCAGGAACAGTTATTAAAGCTCAGTCCAACTCTATAATTTTAAATAGCCCGAAATAGATACCATTTTTGAACATTATATCTGTTATTTAAACTATTTTTATCGGTCAATTATTTTTCAGTTTGAAAAATTTCACAGTTTTTACAATATTTTTTAGCCATTTTGATGTTTCCGTCACTCATGTACTCATAAGGGATCAGTTCAGGCTATTAATCAAGTCCTAAATCCGAGAATTTAATTTTTTAATTTGTTTAATGCGCACTCACATGCTACTATAGTTTTAAGAAACATGGATTTTATCCCCAGTTCATTTCTAATTCTTTCCATAGTAGTAGATTAACTTAATTTGAAAGTTAATCTTATTGAGTTATCGATTTTTTTTCGTATATTTTTGGCTATATAATTACTCATACCTAATGGTCCACCAAATTATTATCAAATAGAAATAAAAATGGAATTTATAAATTCTATTTTGATTACAGTGAGAAAATCCGTTCTTTATACAGATCTGATTCACCAAAACAAGATTTTTTTGACTTTTTCTTTATTTTTTTTCATTTCGCTGATGCAGAACAATCATCATTAAATTTATATCCGAGGTATAGATATTTTTGTAGAATTTAAAAAAAAAAAATCTTTGGGAAGTGAAGGAATAATTAATTTCTTAGCAAATTCTGATAATTCCGCACTTTTATATTTAGATTTTCATTTCACAGGTGTCATCCCAATTAAATGCCGGTTTTAAAGAGTTTTTAGTGATTCTGGTGTATTTACTATTACTACAGAATCATCGGAGAATAAAATTCCAAGGATTTTTTTCATAATGAAGGTAAATATACTCGATTCATTCCATCAAAAATATCGATAATAAAAAAATGAATAAGGAAGCAAATTTTGGGCGATTCTGTACCACGCCACATTTGCATTCAAATATATCAGTATTCTCATTCCATATTTTTATAGATAATTTTGGTGATTCGTACAGTCCTTTTATAATGTTCAAAATTTTCACGTTGATCCCCATATTCACCAGCATACATATCAGAGATATATGTGGTAAAAGATAATATGCTTTAGAAAAATCTATAAATCCTATACAGGTTTCTAAGATCATATTTTTACTTCATTTTAAAATTTTATACAGAATTTTCCCTTAAAGACGCATTACTCTAGATTCCTGAAGCCTCGTTGTTTTTTTTCAATTTTTTTTTATTTTTCTCTGATGGGTTAAAGTTTATTTGCTAAAATTTTTTCCAGAATTTTTACTAACATTGGTGTAAGCGAAATGCCGCGGTATTTTTTTGAGTCTTTAAGACTAAATTTTTTGGAGATGGTGATCACAATGTGGGTCGAAATTATTTCAGGAACGTATCCAGTGTCTCAGATTGACCTTAAAAATTTTCAAATTAACATTGAAATATTTTAAGTAGGTGCCATTTCTGAACTGACCGGTTTAAATACTTTTTTTTGGATTCCATCAGTCCCATAAGCTTTTTTTTAGGTATTTCTTTTAGCGAAATAGTTATTTCTGATCATTTTATTGGATCTTTGCATTCTGGGAATGGCTCAATTTCATGGTCCAACATTTATATCCACATATCAGTGGCTATACAGTTTCAAGTTGTATCAATTACAAGAATTTCAAAGTGAATTTGCTAGATTTTTATTTTATATTCACTATATGTTACTATATTTTAGTGTATATGGAATAAAATTCCAAAAGAAGTGCTGTTTTTGTATATTAGGGTTGATTATTTGATAAATTAATACATTTTTTTGGTTCATTAGTGAATATGTATTCATTAAGTTTAAAGAGTTTTTTTTTAATATAAATTTTTGGAATCAAGTTTTCTCTACTTCCCAGAGTCATTTTTTGCCTTTAAATAGGCATCCAAATCGATTTTATCAGTCAGAAGTTTGATTTTTTTTCTTTCTTGATTTTTTCAATTTTGTTTTTTTGATCGGCGGGACCTGTTGAATCGATTACAGAGCCTAATCAGCCAGATTAATCCCATATAAAGCCTATTAGCTCTTTATAAAATTGATTAATGTATATTAGATCGGAGTCCAAAAGATCGAATCGGTTGCTTGAAATTAATTGGCCCTTGACCGATTCAATTTTTTTCACATTAATTTTCCTTTTTAGAATGGGTGCTTAGATAATAGCTATATCCCAATCTTCAATTATAGGAAGATTTTGAAAAAATTCAACGCATTTGTTGGAGATGCATCGGGTTTGCCTTGATCCACATTATAATAGAACATATGGTTAATAATTCAGCGCATAGTATTCTTATTCCATATTTAATCCAGTGGATTAAATACTACTCCAAGATCAAAATTTATACCATATTTAGCAAGGATCTGGTATACTTTAGCAGTGTCCGTGTTGAAGTCATCTGAAGGCGATATATGTTATTCAGTATTCGGAGTTAAATTTTTTTTTTAAATAATTTATTTATTTCTTCTATGGTACTTTTTTTCCTGATCCCCCATAATGGTATGTGTAAATTAACTATCATAACTTTAAAATTAATCTAGATTGTTGTTTTGACCTGGGTGATTTCTGCCATCCATGTGGGATTATTTACAAACTTATTAATGGATAATCCAGATTTATTTCCGAATCCAATCAGAGCCTATTTTCTCCCTTGGTTATCCCCGATTTGGGTTCAATAATAGTATAACTAGTTAAATTACAGCGATATGATTTATTATTTAAATTTTTTTCTTGAATTGCTATAATAAAAGGTTTGTTTTTTCGAAATAATTCTTAGCTCAAGTTTTACATATCTAATTCCTCGAATGTTAAATTTCATCACTTTTAATGCACTGTTACTGCAATCATGCATTATTTTGTTAATTTTTGGATTTTTCCTATTTTTTTTTAAAAATATCGATTCTTGTTTTTGCTCCTAATGACTTTTAGACCATGATAATTTCTGATTTTCCGAGAAATAATTGGTTGCCATTAGTAGCATAAGCCTCATTTCTAAAGTTTTTATCTTTTTGTTTAATTTTTTTGATAATAAAATTCTCAGATTTAAGACCAGTTTGATGTAAAAAGTATGACTTTGTAGATTTAGCTCTCAATTATAGAGCGTTAAATATCATTATTTTATGATTTTTATCTATACTTTATGATTTTGTAATTTTTTTTAAGGAGTTTTAAAGATTTTCTAATAGAAATTCAATGAATCGATAGGTTATATGAAGCTTATCTTGTTTCATAGGTTTATCATTGAGATAGGATAGACTTTAATATTTTAGTTCTTCAAAAACTATATTTTCGACATCCATAAATTGATTAACTGTGATATCGACATTCCTGGCATTTCTAGCCGATTACATATATTTTTCTGATATGGGATTGTAGTCGCTAAATGTATCATCATCACCTGAGTTTTGCTCTTTTTTAATTTTAATTTTTTCATTTTACGAACCAGATAGTTTAAAATCAGATAGTTCAGATGACCCTTCTCCCCCAAAATAAATTTCAAGGTCATCATTTGTCATATTTTCGGGTTATATTTCCCCCAGCTGTTCAATATTTACAGTTGTTACATCATTCTTATTCATTGAGACGGGTTTCATATTTTTGGAGCTGATCGATAAGTGTTTTATGCTCTTATTAGATATTTGTGCTTTTACTCCTGCTTTTTTTGGGGAGTGTATTATTTTTATTTCCATATCTTTTACATTTAAAGGCGATTTTTCGAGAACAGAATGTGTATCATTGTTATCTCCAGTGCTCAATAATTCATTTTTTTGAACTATTTTCGGAGAAATTTCTTGCTGATTATCAGCTTCTGGAACCTGAGGTATATTTTTTTCAGACATTTTTATCCCAGATGATGAATTTTCACCAAAAGTTTTTTTATGAATCTTTTTAAGCTTGAGCTCACTGCAATCAGATTTTCAATGTCCATCTTGTTTGCAGAAACTACAGGCAGACTTGCAGCCTTGGCAAAAAATATTTATATTACCGTCATAATGTATCAAAAATAGGGGTAGCTCAGTATCGGTATCGCTTTTGCGGAAAAATATCCTGATTACAAAAGGGTGGAAAAAGTTTGTGTCTTTTATAGACCAAGCACTTATGTCCTTAATTATCCCAAGTGCTCCCAATTGTTCGCCGATCAGTTTGGTCAGGGATACAATATCGATATCTCTGAAGCTGGGAATATTGATTACAGTTAAATTTTCTTCATATCTAACTGTCTTGTAGAACTCAACCTTTTTCCCTTGTTACATAATATATTTTTCCATTAGTTGATGGGCATCTGAAATGGAATGGAAAACGAAATAGGTTGTTCGGGCTTTAAAATCCTCCTGCATATTGAAATATAAGTTGGGGAGATTTTTGGATATACTTTTGGCAGCTTCGAAAAAACCTCTGCCTTTATCCCTAAACTGAACCCAGCTCATCCCAACCTTTTTGTCTGATCCCATCGAGCAGAGCTTTTTGAGTTTTTGTTGTGGGGTTCCGTCCAAAAGATTTCTAATGGAAACCTCCACGTTTTCAGTGCCATCTGGCTTGTTATATTTTAGTAAGTTTTTGCTCTCACTGTTGTTAATGTCTGCATATGCTTTTTTTGTAGGATTGCTGTGAGAATTGAATTTGACAGATCCTCTTCTAGCAGCATTTCTATAATGGGCTTTTCCCATCTCTCTAACCCGTTTAACCGGGCGAGTAGCATCAGATTTGTTGACTGAGGACATTTTTTTTTAGTTTTTTTGTGTTTTTGAAAGTACTTTTTGCGTTTTTCGAATATAATTTGCAAAATGTTGAATTTGATTGGATAAAGCGTCCAAATTTATCGAATT
>LSSL01001328.1:0-11128 GCA_001953115.1 Smittium mucronatum
AAATTTTTTTATAGCATTGAGATATTATTTCGTTTTTTTATTTTTTATTTTATTTTTTGACTGGACTATATAGTCTTATATCAAATCCAAAGGAGAGTTAATATATAAATACTTTATTTTGTCGTTCTTTAATAGTTTAAATATATTTTTTTTCACAAAAACAGGAAAAAATACAATAAACCTAGAAAATTCCACATATATTTTCAGATAATATTTTTTAGATGTCATTTATGTCAAATTTTAAGATATTTCTGTAAAATTTTATTTATAGTCTTTATTAGACAGTTTTCTGATCTTATTCATTCATTCTCTGTTCCAAAAAGATGATTTTTATTACTTATTTCATTTTGAGACAAAGAAATATTATGAGTACCTTTTTTTATATATCACCATCTTGTAAATTTCAGCTAATTAGAATTATTCTAGTATTAATTAAAATAGAAAATCGAATGTTTTAATTATAGGATATTGATGGCTATAATTTAACACTTACCCTAAAAAGTAAAAATGAGAATTTTATTTTGATAAAGTATTTATGAAACGGAAAAATAGTGTTTTCTATAAATATTATTATTTATTTATTTATCATATATTTATTTAAGTTTAACCAAAAGGAAAAAAAATAACAGATTTTTATTTTCAAATAATTTTTAGATGATTTTTCCAAAATTTGTAGGTAAAAATGACAGGGAAAAAAGGGATTCTATACATTCTTTGCAGGATTTTTAGAATTTTGATATTAATCTATTTTTTCCAGATTTTTTCTACCGATTTACACCAAACATCTTTAGTAATTCTTAATTAGATTTTTTTACAATTTCATCAATTTTTATTTTTCTGATTGTAAATAACTAAATTAAAATATATGAGGTATATATGTGGATGAGTTCCTGGATCAAGCTTATACATTCTATTTAGGTCTATATAGTAGCTGGATTTCTTCTGCAAGTCTAAGTCTCAACTGGATTTTGAAAATTTTGATGTATGTTGAATCATTCAACTTGCTAAATTCAAGTTTTGTTTGATAAAGTTTAAATATATACATTAGTTTATATTTATTTTTTTGTAGGGCTTTTTTAAATTAATCTGAGTTAAGTTAAAAATAGAGGTGATTATCGCATTAAAATTGTTAAAAGTTTCTGGAAATGAGTAATATTTTAGTAAAAATCGGAAAATACTATGTTTATTATCCTAACAATTTACGCTCAAATATTTTTGTTAAATTGTCAGTGTCCTCTTTCTGGGTTTGGTAATTCTTAAGATTTATAAATTTTTTGGTTCTCGTGGTTTCATATTGTCTAATTCCAACTTAAATTAAATTTAGTGTATAATATCCTTTTATTGATTTCAATATAAAAATAATTTCAGTTAATCTTTCTAGATTTTTTTATTTAAAGAACCACTTTTATTTATAATAAAATTACTCTTTAATAGCGGATAGCTCTTTATATTTCCCTAAAGTCTTTCCAATATTTGTAAAATTATATTTTTTTCAAAATAGCTTTATATATTATATTTATAATTTTTTTGGATCGATTTTTATTTACTGGTTCAGATTTTTGTTTTTTATTCCTTTTGTGTAATAAATATTAACCCCTATAATATTATTTATTTATTTTATTGTTATTTTTGACCCCTATTGCTTCTAAGAAATTCTATGATATAAATTAAGCACTTCCAAAAATATATGATAATTACCCAATCTCAGATAAAGTTTATAGGGTGTTTATCTAGGTATTAATATACCTATTTGTAAATAAAAGTGTTTTATTGCTTGATTTAGATATGTTTTAGCAAAAAGGATTAGATATTTAGAAATAATTCACATAGATATTTTATTCTATATTGACATTATAGATGCATTTAGGAAAAATAGCCCAAAGTGACAAAAAAAAAATTTATATAAAATTGACATACTACCAAAGGAATAACTGGATTAAATTCAAAAAAATTTCCATTCGAAATTTAAATGAAATATAAATAAATAAATCATTTAATTTTAATTAAAAGGAAAATTTCAATAACAATTGAATTGAGATATTTTTATTTCGAGAAATATTTATATTTCTAAATTTTATTTTTCTTTAAGAATTATATTTAAATTTTGTTGTATTTATTCATCATTATGAACCACTAATATCTAAAAAAGCTGTTTTATTTAATATATATAGTGTATTCATTATTAATCAATTCGACCAAATAATTTTTTTTATAGATATCTTAATATATCCTATTTGATGATCAAATGGAATCTTACTTTAAAAAGATGAAACATTTACCATCTCACTCTACCAAAATTATTTTTTATCAATTCATTCATTTATTTTTTCTTCATTTAAATTAATTATATAAAAATTTCTCTTAATCATTTTTACATGCGTTTCTATTTTTAAAAGTTTGTATACTTAATAATTGATATTCATCACACAATTAACATTATCACTTATTATAAAAGATTAAAAAAAATCAAAAACAAACTGTTTTTGTATAGATTCATGTAAGGAAAAAATATCGTTTTTTTTTATGGTTGATTCAAAAAAAAAATCTATTATGGATAGATGTGATCTTAACGTCTATCTAATTATAACATGCTTCAAAATATCTATTTTTTATAAAAAATTTAATAAAAGTTTTTAGAAAGTTATCATATATAGATTATTTTGAAAAAAAAATTATAGAGTATATTAAATAAAATTTTAAAAAACTCAGGGTTTTATTTATATAAAAGAGAAGCGTTAAGTTTTATTTTTATAACTTTAATCTTGTTAGGTGGTAATTTTAAAGGCTACTAAGAAAATCCAATAGAAAATTTACTGATCATTAATTGAGTTATATTGGAAAGTAAAAACCAATTTAATTGAATTTTTTCATTCCTAAAAAAGAATTTTTAAATTCGCTCATTTTCATAAAAGTTATTTGCTTATAGATATTTTTTATTCATTTTAAGAGAATAAAAATCGAGATGGCATTTAGTTGAATAAACGAAAAAAAAAATTATACTGCCAATAGTTTTCGGTTTTGTTTTTATTTTTAATACAGCAATTTCATATAATAAATTCAATCTTCCGTATTATCTTTACATCTATTGTTCAGATAGGTTTTTTTTTTTAGTTTATTTAATCCAAAAATTCTATTATTAAAGAAAATTTTCTTGTAGTTACCAATTCGCTCCCATTTTTGCAAATCAAAGATTATATAGTAATTACCATAATCAATTTTTTTTTTCATTTTCTATAGTCTTTAAATTAAAGAAAAAAAAATTAACTCAAAAAATAATAAAATAATTACATGATCAACATTTAATTTGTATCATCATCGTTTCGCTTACATCTAGAAGGTATCTTAATCCCCAATTAAATAATTATTTTTGATGCTTTCCAAAGAAGAAAGCTTTAGAAATACTAAATTAAAAAGAAAATTTATTGTTAGAGCAGCCTCTGTATTATTAGTAAAAATAAGTTAAAAATATTTTTTATTTAAATTTCCAGATGAAATATAATTAAAATTAATGCTTAATTAATATAAACCTTTCTTATTTTAATTAATTTATTAAATTATGCTAAATTCATGACTTGCTAAAAAAATTTAAAATAATACTCATGATAAAATTTTGGAAATATAAAATGTGTTATAAAGAGGTCCTTAACGGAAAATTATAACATTTTTTCTTTTTTGTGCTAATTATTTTAGACTGATATTGATTTAAAAGCTTGAATAGTAAAAATTCGTTTTAAAAAATTAACTATATTTTTCAACTCTTTATTGTTTAATTATAAAAAATAATAATTCGACTCATATAATCCAATATTTGCATTTCTTTTAGCTCCTCATTTTTATGTAATTTTTCATTGATATCATGATTATATAAAAAACATTTGAATATTTGTGTTAAAAATTTAAATTGAAATGCTTTTGATTTTAATTATATGAAATATTATTTTTAGCTTTATATTTTGTATACAATATATTGAAATAATTCTAGAAAAAAACAGACATATTTTTTTAATTATTAATATTAAAATCATTTATTTTCCTCTTTATTGGGTATAAATACCGATTTTTAAAAATTCCTTCTTTCTTAATAATTTAAATATTTCGAAATATATTTTATTAATATCATAGATATTTCTTATAAAATATAAGATATTTTAGATAAAAATTGATTTGTTAATAAATCAAGGTATTCTTCATTTTGCAGAAAATCTTTAAAAAAACAAATTTATCAATATAAAAGGTTTATCTATATAAAAAAAAACAGCACAATATCTCTATAAAAAAAATATCAGGATTTTGGTAAATTTTTTTTTTTAATCATTTGGGTAATGTCAAATGTTTAAATTATTGGGCTATTATGTTTTATAGATATTTTATTAAAAAAGATAAAAATTTTAGTAGTTAAATTTAAAAGATAATCTATAAATTTTTCCATTTGATTCATTTGGTTTTGATCTTTTTCCATGATTCTCTTCATTTATTTCTTAAATTCCCGTTTAAATTTTTTCATCAAATTTTTTTCCTATATTTCTTTGATTGAAGTAACTATTATCTTATTTTGTAAAGATATCTCCATTATTTATAAATTATATTCAACATATCAGCTGCTTATATTTTATATATTAAAGGGAATTTGTTTAGTGTTATTGTGGTAAATTGAATATAAAAATACTGGTAATGTCAAAATTAGGTTTTTTTTTGGAATTTGGGAAATATTAAATAATAAAGTAGTACATAAATTTTCTGATCCTTTTAATTATTTTTTATCCTTAATAAATATTTATGATTATTTATCTTTTGATATCGCATATATTTCAGCTCTGAGATTTAAAAAAGGCTCTTTTATTCAATTATTTTAATTTTTTCACAGTAATGGTAACATTGAAAAATAATATCAATAGATGGCCCTACTATTATTTCAACATATATATCATAAAATTTACACCGATAAAACTCGTTATTCACATTTGATATTTTTCTTATTTATCCTGCTTCGGGTTATAATGAGTGATTTCGGTGCTATTCTTATCGAATAACATCTTTAAAAATTTATTTTAGATTAATTTTATTGAAAATTTCCTATTTATATTTATATAGATGAAAATTTTAAATTATTTTTATGTTATTTTATTAAAAAAATATTATTTTGACTGTATTGGCAGTCATTACTAAGGGATTATCATGGTTATATTTTAAGAATAGGTTATTATTATTTTTCCTTCATATAAATATGCATCTATACATAATTTTTCGATAGTTAACTATCCATTATTTTTCAAAAAAATTTATTTCCGTCTAATTTAGTTTAATACACTTATGAATTTTAAAAAAATTACAATTCTAATAGCTAAATTTCTCTTGAAAAAAATTTGGTAGTCTTTCCAACCTTATTCATTAAAGTTAATTTAAAGTGTTTTAAAAAAGATTTCATTTGTGTTTAAAATTTAGTCATCTCTAATATGATCTATAAATAATTTATTAATTAATAGTTTTTTCAATACTATTTTAAGGTTGTATAATGATTAGTTTTTTCGTATTTTTTTCTCTTTCAACAACCATTCCATTCCCAATTAAAGTAATTTTATTTTAGTTAATTCAAATTTGGTTTCGTCAAAAATCATTTTTTATTGTGCATTTTTAATGTACACATTTTTTTTCCAACTTTCTCATTATTTTGGATAAATAATCCAATTAATTTTTTTTTTCGCTATAGGAAATTTTTTTTTAAAAGATATAATATGGGCTTAATACCACTATGTTAATATTATAAACTTATCAGTTATATGTTTTTTTTTTATATAGATTCTTTAAGATTTCCATAACTAATTTTTTTAGCTTAAATGATATCATCTATTATTTCTCAAGTCATTTTGTGGATATCAACTCAATTTAAAATAATATATAGATATTTAGAACTATTTTCCGATATTATCTTATTATACTTCTGTGTTTTATATCTATTTTTTAATATTTTTATAAATGTGACTTTCTCATCTGTGATTTTTTTTATTATGCCCTTCTGAGTGGATTTTATATGTTTTTTTCAGGGTTTTATCACCGTTATTATCTTCTATTACTATTAATATGTCATCTGAGAATTTGGAATACTCAATTCTTGTAGCTCTTAATGGCATTTTTTCAATGTTTTCAAGTTATAAATTATAAGTGTTTCTATCAAGAAATTTTATTATTGTGAAGATAATGAGTATTTTTTTTAAGTTCTGCTCCATATTTATTTATCTGGGCTACTAAAATGATCTATGAACTTTAAGAAGATAAAGGGGAAATTATGTTTTAATCCAAATTTATTAATTTTTATTCTAATTTTCCACAAAATTTAATGAAAATTAGGCATTATATATTTGATTTATCAAAGCGAAAAAAGCTATTCGTTTTGATAAAATCCGGGTTATATTTAAAAAAATATGACTATTCTAAAGCTTGTCTAAATTTTTTAATTTGATTATTTTTATCAAATATAAAACTAAAACTAAAAATAAAACCCTAAATATGAAATTTGTAATGAATCGATATCTAAACTTCAAAAAAAATTCATGAAAACTTATTAAACCATGTTTTAATTACATTTTTTCAAATTACTCTATTATGATCATTTATGGATTGAAAATGGTATTAAAGTCCATAAAAATTACTATCATTATTTAAAAGCTATATATTAAAACCATGATATGAATTCTAATATCCATTAAAAAATAAAATCAAGGAATGTTTAATGATAAAAAATGAAATAAATATTATAAAAATAGTAAATTAATGGAAGTGAGAATATATATTGTGTATTTATATGCAAAAAAAAATTATCAAAAATTATCAAATCTGATCAAAATAATTATATTTTTTAATTTTTATTTAGTAAATAAACAAATGATAAAATATTTACACATATCAAAAATAAAATTAAGTATTCTTAAAGTAAAAATGTTCCTTAGTGGTAATTCACTAACATGAAAACTTTTCATTCATTCAAAAATGCCAGTCATTTCATTTTGCAGTTCCAAAAAAGCTGTTACTTTATTTTTTACAGCTACCCAAAAATTTTTAGGCGACCATAATTTTCTCATAAAACCATATTAAAAGCAATTTAGAATTTTTATAACTTTTTGTACTATTTAAATTGATTTTTTTTATTGGTACTATACCAGGGGAATATATTTGAATTCAGGAATAAGCCAAATAATCTGCTATCTTCTAAAAAATATGTTTTCCAGATTCTATATCCTTTGTAGATTTTTTTTGGAAATTTCATGTATATTTTAACTAATTTAAAAAATAAAATAAAATCTGTTAAGATAAGATAAATAGTTTATAAGAACTATTAGCTTTACTCATCAACTTAAAAATTAAAAAAACAACAAAATTAGGACATCCGTTATTTCATAAATAATCTTGGAAACACCTTTATATATTCATCAAAAACAAAATCAGAATTAAGAAAATTATATAATGCACATTCTTCATTTGAAGATTATTTTTTCTTATTTCATATAGAAAGTTATTTTTAAACTTCTTTTTTTATTTCAATTCTTTCTATTGCTCTTTATTAAAAGCTTTCATAATTCCAAAATTCAGCCTAAAGTTTTAATATAGTTTTTATTGTAAAAGATAAGGTAGTTTTAATAGAGTAAATTTTTTTTAATAACTTCTTTTCATTTACCTAAATTCTTATTATTTTTCGATATCCTTGTTTAAAATTTGGTATCGATAATTAAAAAAAAATTAATAGAGAAACTATATGTGATCTATTTTATTTCATTAAACCTAAAAAAGTATATATCATTTGAATTCTTTCAAGATTTGCTTTTTTAAAATATAGTATTTGTATATTTCACTTGCTTTAAATATATTTGGGACGGAAATTCAATTTTTTTTAGTTTTTTATTAAAATAAATTATGTAACTATAACTAAAAAATTGTTTAAAAAAAATTTATCGAGCATGTAATAAAAAAAAATTTTAAAAAAATTCAGCTCCATATTTTGATTATAAATCATAGATAGTTATAAAATAAGGATATTTTATATTATTTTTTTAATTAATTTTTTGTATTTATTAAAAATTCTTTATTAAGTAGTAATTTCAATCTTAAATTTGATAATTTGGATTTAAATTTGATGAAATGCGCCAAAATAACAATGTAACATATTTAAAAATAAAAACAAAAATTAAAAAAGCAAAAAAATTAAAAAATGACTATATTTTGTCTAAATAAATAGCTTATCTAGATCACGAGAATTAAGCGCAGAAACTGTTAATCGTTATCAAATTTTATTGAAAGATTGAAAATATTTGGATTTACTTGGTTTTTAACCATAAATACCCGTTTATTTCATTACTAAACCTATATTATGTCGATGCCTTATTTACGTGAAATCACTCTAAATTATCCATAAATTATTTGAAATACCCAAAATTCATGAATTCCACTCTTTGGATTATCAAAAATTGATTTTTTAAAAGGGTATTTGGGTGAAAAAAATTCAGTGATTATTCCGGTAGTCTATTATTTTTTAAAACCAATCGGAAAAAATCCCATACAATCAATTTAATTTAAGACATCTTTTTGAGCAAAAATGTCTTGATTTTTACAATTTTCGACTATTTATTAATTTATCAGTTGTATTTAGATCTTATTCTGTATAAAAATTTCATTTCTTGAGGTCTTATAAAATTGGAGATTCTGTTTTAGAGATGAAAATGTTTGATCAATTTTGTGATATTTTATTAAATCATGGTTTAATATATTTCAAGCAATAAAATCACATAATAAAAATTTGAAAAAAAGAAACAGCGTGTAAAATTAAACAAAAATAAAATTTTCATTATTCACTGTCAATTAAATAACCTCAGTACAGAATTCAGCATAAAAAAAGTAAAAAATAAAATTCTTGGCTATGATTTTTAAGATTTTTAATTTTCTCAAATAATAATTAACAGTTAAATTATAAAAATTTAATTATTAGCAAAATTACAATGGAATAATAGTCAAATATTACAACTATTAGTTTTCTTATTTTCATTTTTACATAAAAATCTAGTTAAAAAATAATTTAATAATCATTACTACAGAATAAAATTCAAATTGAAAAAAAAATAAACCATATTTTTATTATAAAAACTACAAATAAATTTTATTTTTAATTTTACATTCTAAATTATATTATCTTTTAAATCCAAATCTATAGTAATTTTTTCATATATATTAATATTCTATTGAATTGAAAATATTACAATAATAAAATATGAAAAATAATATAATAAAATTTGAAGATAAATTGCTTGAATTAGGAAATTTAGCTGCAACTTATATCTAAAAAAACTGAATAGCAATAGGGACATCAAAACAAAATATACAAATATCACTGGAGTATCAGAAAAAAGATAAAGGCATGAAATTTTTTAAATTATAAAGTAAACACGATAAGATGAAGTTTTTAGAAACCCAGAATTAAAAATTTTATTAAAATTTTATTTCTATTTATTTTGTAAGAGCTTTTATAATTATTATTTACATTTTTCTTGATGAAAATAATTACTGAATTTGGATTTAAACTACTTTTTTTGTATCAAGACATCATTGCATGAAAGTATTTGATTATTAATACGAGCATGAGTTATAAAAATAATATCATTATAAACTATCATTAATATGGAATTTTTTTCACATAATACAAAAAATCAGATGAAATTTAATTTTTGGTATTACGATTTTTTGCTTGACTATTAATAAATTCATTAATTTTCATTGCTTTTAATAATAGATAAAAACATGATATATTCATGGTAAAAGCTACCTTTAAAAAATAAAATAAATGGATAGGTTTTAACCTAAACATATATTAAAAAGGAACAAATCTATAATCATGAAATCTTGATAAGTAAATAACACAAATTACAGTTTATTAATAATTTTATTAATAATTTTAATTTTGGAGATTGCATATGATGATGATATATTTAACTTGAATTCACGTATATTATATTTATTATAAGTAATGTTTTTAATTTATAATTAATAATTAATAATAAATAATTTTTTATCAAATTTTTCTTTTGAATTTAATAAAAGTTTATTGTGAATTTTGTAAAATAAACTCAGAAATCCAAACAATTATTTTTATTAATCGACATTCTTTCCGTAAAATCCCATGAAAATATAATTAAAAATGATTCAAGTTAAATATTTATAGATAATTCCATGTTTTTAAATTATAAGTCTAGCTCTTATTTAAATAGTTTTTTTCTTTTTTTTATCCGATTAAATAATAATATCTGGATATAAAGAAACTATCCATTTCAAAATTTCTTAAAATAAAGGTATATACGGGAACATTTCAAATTTTTACCCAAATAACCTATTGAGTAGATTACATTGAGTTGAGTATTAATATTTCCTGTATAGATTAATTTTTTATATTGGATCATTGCTTTTTAACATCTATTAGACTTATTTAATCATAAAGGTCATTTTAGAGTAATATAAAACCAAATTGGACTACTTTACTATGATTTTTTTGTTCCAAATATAATAAAAATCCTTGAATGACTTCGTTATTCATATTTTCGTTTTATTAGGTCGCTATTATAAATTTCGCTTACATCCTCCATCATAAAAATAAAATATTAGATGGATCATATGCTTTTTTTTATATTTTAAAACTGAATGTTTCTAATTTATCATTAGTATTTTTAAAAAAAAAAATCTAAATCAACCAATAATATTTAATAAATAATGATCGTATTTAAATAGTATGTTAAAAAAAAATTCTGTGAATTCCGACAATTTTTCGGTGAATAGCCCCATATAAATTTTTAAATATGATTGGCTGAATATAGACCGGATTATAAATAAGCAAAATTTTATTCCATTAACTAAAAAAATATATCGGGAATTCAGAAATATATATATTTATAATACCGAAATCCCAGAAATTTACTCTTAAATATGTCGTAGTGGATTCTTTTTAATCCAATGACTTTTAATATCCAATCATTTTTTTATATAAGCTTTTATTATTTTTTTCACGATGATTAGAAGGGAAATTCCTTAGTTTTTATCACAAAGAAATAACTTTATTTGTGAGATTTTTATAAGGCTGATCCTCTTTATGAGTGAT
>LSSL01001329.1:0-10702 GCA_001953115.1 Smittium mucronatum
ATAGGAAAGGATAGGAACTCTCTCTATATCACTTATTTCAAAAAGGAAAATCACTGAAAATATCAATTGATACACTAAAAAAAAAAGGGATAAAAAAGGAAAAAAATGACAAAAATAAACAGATTAAAAAAAAAATTTATATATATTCAATCATACAACCAAAAAATGGAAGAAAAAAATAACAATAAAAATGCTTCAGTCGATAAAATAACTGATTCATTGGACTTCGAAGAGTTTATCGCTGATAATTTATATTCTTCCAATAAATCAGACCTAAATACAAAAAAAATCTCAGTTAGAAAAATAGAAATAAATTAAAATACTTTACCAAAAACAAATAAATAAAATTTATAAAAATTTTATTGCCGAAAATATTACAAAAGTCACAAAATCTATTCTGGAATTCTATCTTGATTCGACTCAAAAACAGATTACTAAATTATAAAAAGTCATAGTATTTTGAAAACTCTGGGAGGAGTAGAAAAAATATTCAAATTAAACAAAAATAAAGGCTTAAATACCTTAAATAAAAACTAAAAAAAATAACTAGAACTAACATAAATTATTCTGAAGGTCAAAATTTTTTTGAAAATCCTGAAATATTCGTCGAAAATAGTGTAACTAGAGATGAGAATGTTGGAAAAAATTAATAAAACAAAGAAAGTAACGAAAAAGATATAAATGCGATAAAAGAATCTCAAAACACAAAATTGATTTTAAACGGGTATCAAATGCAAATTTCAAGAAGAGGAAAAAATCTGATGAAAAAAATGGCGCAGATATAACAATCGATAAAAGGGTTTTACCCGACTTTCAATCCTTCTACTGAAAAATCTTAATCATGAACATAAAAAAAGATACAAAGATTACGAAATTTAACGTCAAAAGAATTTCTGACAGTAAAAAAAAAAGGGAAACAATTCGCATTTTTAAAATAAATAACAAAATCTGAAATAATCTGTTTACAGTAAATTAATATTATTTATGCCGATAAATATTTCTGATCCGATTATTGGAAAGAAAAAGCATCATTGTCAAAATATACTGCCACAATTACTAACAACTAATACTACAAAATAATAAATAATTCGACATTTTTTACAGGAAAGATCAACATAAAAATGATTGAATCCCCAAATAAGAAAAAAATGAAAATAGTTAACATATATTTACCCAATGTAAGAAAAAATAGAAGAATATTTCTGGAATTCGTTAATTAAAAGCTTGTGTCCAGTTATAAGAAAGACGAAGATATCATTAATGTGGGGAATATGAACGTATTAGGAAACGGATCGCAAGAAAGATACCCCCCCTCCTCCACCAAAAATACTAAAAACTACGAATAGTAAAACATAAAAAAATTGATGGATAATTTCAATCTAAAAAATCTAATAAGCTAGTTAAAAATGGAGAGACTATCTAAATTTGGAAGGAATATTCTGGTAGACAAAAATAGAGAATCGATAACATTTACTGGATAAGAACACCATCAATAGATGTTTAATTACATAAATTGGATATAAAGAATTCTCAAACCATAAATCTATCACTTTCAAAATATTTAACTGGACGAATAAAAATTAAAATTACACAAATATCCGGAAAATAAAATTAAATCTTTTAGAGTATTTTTAAACAACCAATGAAATCACCGTAAACCTAAAACGAGAATGTGAATGTCTGGGTCAATGGAAAAAAATGAAAAATGAGTGCTAACAGATTTACATAAAGGCTGGCAAAATTAAATCCAAAAATAACATTATTGGATCATTCAAGAAAACAAATAAAATTTAATACGGATTAATAAAGAAAAAAAAACTTGACGAGAGTACTGTAATTATTTAATACTGAGATAAAATCCGATGAAAATGAAATATTAAATATTAAAAAGAGACAATTTTACAGAATAATTATAAAGTCCCGCTCTAAATGGTCATAGAAAAATGGGATATCAAATAAACATTTCTTTTTTATTCTCAAATCAAGAGAAAAGAAAAAAGGTTTTGATCAACTATTGGATGAGAATGGGAAATAAAATCAGAAAAAGTTAAAATCAAAGCCATTTTCCATAATTTCTAAACATATTTTTTCACAATGGGGAAAATTTTAATGATAGCCGATCATTTTTAGCCCAAAACTTGTAAAAAAATCACAAACCTAGAGTCAACGAAACTAGAAAAAGATGTTGATAAAAATGAAATATTAAAAAAAATTCTGGAATTTCCGGGGCCAGATGGATTAACCCCCAAATTTATATAAAAAAATTAGTGTTATAATAAGCACAAATATAAAGAAAATTTTTAAAAGTGCACCCGAGATGCAAAAATACAATGATATCAATGGATTTTATTTAGTTTTTTTAATACATAAAAAAAGGCGATCCTAAAAATCTAATAAACTACAGGCCAATTACCCTACTAATATTTACGAAAAGATTTAAATCAAAATAATAACTGATATAATAATAACTGACATTGGACACATGATAAATTAGAACCAATCAGGTTTTATTAAAAAAGGAGCATATTTTATAACGCCCTAAAAACAAATTTTCTAATTGAAAATTGTAAAAAATAACCCCGGTTTTACCAATAGATATCTACTAATTCTTGACTAAGAAAATGCTTACGACAGAGTTTATTGGTTATATTTATTTAAATTTCTTTAAATGTTCTTATTTAGACAAGTATCCATATAAAATATAATACTCCTTTACACCAATCCAAAGATCGCAATAATAGTTAATGGTAAAATAACCGATAAATTTTTGATAAAACAGGAACTTAGACTATGGTATCCTTAATCCCCGATAATATAAAATATTTTAATAGAACAACTTCTGATTTTAATAGAAAAAATTATTATATGCGATCCAAAAGCGAATACAAATTTCAAATTCTTAGCATGTGCTGATGATTTTTTAATAGAGGTTAATAACATAAATAAAGAAAGATTAGTGAAAGAAGTGCTAAAAATCAATTTATTAGCATTAAACACTATAATAAACTAAGATAAATCGATATCAATTAAAATTAAAGCTCCAAATGATAATTGGTTAGATAATAAATGTATATCACATAATTTTAGCTCCAAATATCTGGGAATTCTATTTCAAACCACCGGAACAGTGGCTCAAAAAAACTAAGAGAACCTATTCAATAAAATTTTGAATAAAATAGCCAGTTAGAAAATATCTTATTTGAGAAAAAAAAATTCTTTTAAAGATATGGTATAGCGCCCACGTAATAACATTCGATAAATAATTCATAAATAAAACCAAAAATATTATAAGTAAATTTATTTGGAACGATAAAAAAAGCCCAAATAAAACTTGAGACATTATAATTGGAAAAAAGAAACGGTGGCTTGGGCCTACTTAATATAGAATCCCAGTCAAAAACTCTATTCCTAAAATTTTATAAAGAAATCATAACAAATAGAAGCAAATTACGGACAGTATTGGAAATAGAAAATATCTAATTTCTGTTCAATATATAATTATAATTTAGTAGCGCTGCTGACTTACTAACGGAAATTCAGGGGAAAAAAACATCAATAAATTTCCACAAATATGGAATTCTGTTTTAATAAGATTCAAATGTGTATATGGCATAGATATATCCAAAATTGCAGATTCGAAATATGAAATCATAAATTACTGGGAAAAAATAACTTAAATTATCTATTCGGTACAAAACTATCAAAAAAAGACATATTTTGGCTGCCTAAAAATGGAATAAAAAATTTAGGAGAATTCATTGGTGGATTCAAGCTAATATGGAATTATAACTCAGACTACTTTCATTATATTAACATAAATAATAAAAAAATTAATTTTTACAGTTAAAACGCTCAAGAAAAACAGTTGGTTTAAAAAAAACTGCACACAAAAAATTATTATTATCAAAAAATATATACTCGATTAAAAATAAAGACGTTAATTGACATAATTTCTAAAAAAAAATCTACTAAGAAAACCAAAATGGAAATTGATTGAAAAACCATGTAACAATAGACCAATATTTGTTTGGATGAAAATAAATAAAATAGACCTAGAACCCAAAATAACAAGCCACATATGCCTATTGTTCCAAAACAGGTTAATAACAGGTGAAAAAGTTAGGATATTAATAAGGGTATTTTTAACGAATCACAACAATGAAAAGTATGTAAAATAAGAAAAGAAAAAAAATCAAAGTATCTACTTTGGCTGCATAAGGATTAAAAAAATATGGAATATTATATATCACTTTATTGCAATAAAATCAATAATTGAATCTATAGTATACAATAGAGTTACTACTGAGGTTAATCATAATTTTTTATCACCAACGAAGACAAAATTTCCAAACATAGAAGCACTATATGGCCTATACATTTGTAATTTCTTTAGAGAAAAAACGGAATCAGTTCTATCTAATAATATACTAACAGCTGAATGAATATTTAATAGGCGAAAAAAAGACCTGAATGAAAAAGTATCAATGACTCAAAAAATACGAGGAAAAGAGGAACTTGGACTGGAATAAAAACAAAACGGTTCTCCATAGAGTCTGGAGAAAAAATATTTTTGATAATAGCTAACAAATCATGACACCCCATCCCTTTTCTATTTTAAAATCTAATTTATCCATTTATCCATTATATAATACTTTTAATCAATAAAATCATTCAGAATATATATATATATATATAATATCGGCTAATATAAAATAAAACATACTAATTAAATACTAAATTCTTCGGGAAGTTGAATCGAGTTCATGCTATTAATTTAGTTAAAAAATATATAAGTAATATAATTATCAAATGAAATGATTTTAAAAAATCAATTATAAACTAAAATTTTATTGAAATGATTTATTTTTAAATCTGTTAAAAAAATTGTGATAATAAACAATGTAACACCTGAATTAATCAAATGTGTTTTATTCATCCAATTATGCTAACAATTTTTTAAACTTGGATTTCTTTCTGTATCTCCTTAGATTTTTCCTGACCTCTTTTCTGTGAAATAAGATTTATGCTTATAAGGTCGCTTATATTTTTTCTAATAAAAAAGTGGTAAATGTGAGTAAATTTTTTTTTAAAAAAAAAATTTGCAAGAAATGAACTTAATTTTCCATTTTTTCGATTTAGGCTTTAATTTAATATATAAACTTTTATGAAATTTCTGAAATTGAGTTATATTCCCAAAATCCATAAATTTTAGTGCATTTATACATAAAAATTTTCATCCTTTCTCAAAAAAAAATCTGATATATTATAAAAAAATATGCTATACTAGATTATAGAATTTCTAAAAACATCTTTTGTATTTACAAGACTTAAAATTTGTTGTATTATAATCTCTTAAAATTTTCTAAGTAACTTTTTTCTGAATCATTAATTATATCTCCAGAGATATACAAAAAATTTAATAAATATTTTACATTACACCTCATAAATTTTACTTGTATGGTTTTTTGAACCTTACTAACCAATTATTTGTTGGCAGCCCAGATATAAATAGCCTTCAAACAAATTTTAAATTTATGATTAGTGATTATTTTTTATTTTATTCACATCAGATAAAATTGCATAATTTTTCCATTTTGAACAACAAGCTTGGTCAAATTTTCAAATATTCTTTCATTTGCGCTTATTTTTAATTTTCATAATTCGGAATAAATTCAAATCTCCAAATATCGAATTTTTCCTCTAGTAGATCCTTGATATTTTTGGAATTATGAAAACTTTTTTTTTTTTGTGGTTGTAAAAATTAACAAAAGCCTTTGCTATTTTCTGTGCTGGATCGGAGACTAGATTTTTTATTTTTATACTAGGCCCTGGCTTATAAATTATTTCTTAAGTTTTTCCAATGTTCAGATTATTTTATTTTGCTATCAATGCTGACATGGATATAGCTATTGTGGGAAATTTTTTGGTTTGAATCCGTTAATACTGTTTACATTACAGGAAATCCATTTTTTATAAATTTCAATGTAGTGAATATATTTATATTTAAGGCAAAATAGAGTTTAAAAAGCACTTTTCTAAATGGTACAACAGATTTATATATTTTCTGGTAAAGATTAATATGCAGTCGCAAATATCTATCTGAATTTACAGACTTATACATCTGGATACACTTCTTTTTGAACATAAAACCAGAAATATTCTTGCTAGCAGCATTAATTATTAAATTTTCTCCAATATATAATTTATTCTTGTCATTTCAATAAAAAAAATTCAGAATCCGATTTAGTTTTTATTTTTCACACGGTAAATCCGTCTTTTTTTATTGAATTATCAAATATTTAACATGAGGATTGATTAAACAGGATTAATTTTCAAGATGATTATTTTTATAAGTAGTAAATATTTTTTTCTTTTAGTATTCGCCAATTTTAAGATCTCTATAGAATCTTTTTTTAAAAAATACCCGCGGATAAAAAAGCTATATTTTTTCACTTTTTAAACTATTTAGCTATTTTTGTCTTCATTTTTTATCTTAATTTCAACGTATACTGAAAAATAAAGGTCCTCCCAATTTACCATTAATGCTTCCACAATATATAAAATATTTTTAGGATAATATGGATTTTATTTTGAATATTTATTATTTAAATGCTTTTTTAATATCATATTTTAAATAGAAATTATGTTGCAGAATTTATTAAAAAATTTTCACTTTTCTTTATCGCAATGTATATCTGGGCTTCTAATTATGCTATAATTATAATTTTATCCGCAACTACATATCATTTTTTTCCCCCTAAAAATTCGAAATTCACTTAATTTTTCTTAAAATTTTCTGAAGTCATTATTGACTCAAATTATTTTTAAATTTTCGAATTATGAATATTGAAAAAATTGGTTGAAAAATATTTTCAAAATTTTTTGAAAACCCAAGAATAAAATTTAGAAGCAAAGAATAAGTATAGGTCATTCAGAGGAAAAATATGATTTTCGATACATAATTGGTAAATTATTATTTATTATGGATTATTTATCGATAGTGTGAAAATTTCATATTTTTATTTGATTATTTTAACTACACCAATTCGTAAATATTACATTTTTAACACAGAGACAACATTTTTATCTATCTAGTACTACTATTTATCTTTTTTATATCTTTCAATATTTTTAATTATATATGAGACTGCATTTTCTATTAAATTTTTTGAAAAAAAAATATTAAACTTTGATCGTCATGAAAATATAGACGTTGATATTGCAAATGATAAATTTTGATAAAGTAAAAAAATTTAATTACAGATTTAATTATTAAAAACACAATTTTTAACTGCCAGTCATCATTAAGGGTCGTTTAAAACATAATTGAGTTATTATTTAAGTGTTTTAGATTCAAGTTTCTAACCGAATTTTATTTTTCGCATATTTTCCTAAAACCCGACTGCTTATATTTTAATTGCTTAATTTTTTTAAATTTAAAGGTGTTATATATGTTGTATGTGATTTTGATCTACAGTTGTTTTTGATTATTTTTTGGTGATTTTAATTTCTAAGTGATTTTGATACTACATCTTTTTAAAAAAAAATTATTGGAATACAAGCTTAATTAACTTATGATTTGTCCAATTATTTTTATTTTTAATTTATCTATGAAATGATAGCTCCAATTATGTGATGTAGTTTTATGCGCATATTTACAAGAATTATTAAATAATGGATAGGCTCTGAAAATTATGAATTTCAAAAAAAGAAATCCCATAGTCACTTTTTTTATAAAAAAAACATCAGTATCCTTAGATTTTTATGCTGTATTTAATTTCTTGTTTGGCTTATATATCTAGTCCAATACTCTAATAATCTTATTATCAAAATTGAAATAAATAGAACGGATTTGTTGTTGTGGAACCTCAAATTTGAATATAATATAAAAATAAATCGTTAAATATGTCATAATTTTTAATAGAGTTTATGTTAATAGCGTATATAAGACTCGTTTAACATAAAAACCCCTTATAGATTCTATAATAATCTAATAATAATAATAATAATAATAATTTCCAAAGAAATGTTTAAAACCCAAAAAAAATAGTTTCCCAGTCACAATCGTTTATAAAGCTAACTAATTTGTTCAAAAATTGAAAATTTGATAAAATATTATTTCTCAGCTGATATGAAATCAAATAGAAATTTATTTATTTATTTATTTATTTATGTTATATTATAATCAAGAATGTTCAAATTGTAAATAAACTGGTACAGAATCAAGATTTTTTAGAAATATGTACAAAAAATTGCAAATTTTTCAATATCTTATTTTTTTGACTAAAAATCACTATATCAATCTATTTAAGAGCAGCTATAAGATCTTAAATTCGATTTATATTTTGATAACAGCTCTCTATATCTAAGAAGTACCTATTTAATTGTAATTTTTAATTTTTAAAAACTTCGCATAATTTTTTAAATATTTTCAAATTTTATAAATATCAACCCAAAAATGAGTAGAAATGTATCAGATTTTACATAAAATCTTTTTCATGTACTTTTCTTGACCTTTACTTTATACTATAGATTAATTTCATTAAAAAAATGTCACTGAGTGATTGAAAGTGAGATAAGTTTGTTATTATATTCTAATTAAAAGTTTATGCCAATTTTTAATTACACCTTCTAGCTATCCAAATAGATTTATTTAAAAGTTATCATCAATTTAAAAACATGATTTTTTATAGTGACATCGACTAAACAAGGTTGATTAAAGCTATTATGGTAATTTTTACTAAAGTCAAACTTTCGAGGTCAAAGCTATCATTTAGCGACAACAAAATCAAATTTGAAATGGGGTTTTTTTAATCTATTTTATTGGAACAAATGAACATTTGTTAAAATTTTCAATCAATTAATTATCTAAATGGATATATTAATTAAAATAATCGACCAATAATTAGTGGTTCAATATCTGTCATTTGATAAACCATCAAAAAAATATCAAAACCACTTAGATATCAAAATCACCAAAAAATAATCAAAATCACCTGTAAATCAAAACCACATACAACATATATACATAAAAAACGAACTATATGAGAAATATTGTATTGCTACTTTAAATATAATATAGCATTATTTCACTCTTTTTATGTAATACAATTTTTATAAGAACCATTCGAATATATTATATTCAATGATTAAAACAAGTAAAAATTATATTACATATTTTTCTTTTTGATTTACAGATATTTATTATATATTGAATTTTTTTACCTTTTTCTGATAAAAAACTACGAAATTTAATCGGCTTTAAAAAGGGTTTAAGTTGATAAAAAACACATATTTTGACAAAAAAATGGGCTTTTTTGGCAGATCTTTGATAAAATTTTATTTTATTTGATAAAAAAATGATCAAAAATATAATTGTCTATTTAAGCTAAATTGATTATTATTTGCTAATTTCGTGTAATATATAATTTATATGTTTTTTTGGAACCCTTAAAAGACATTTATGGATCAATTTTATTGGTTAAAAAAGAAGACAATTAAAACTTCCTAAATTTAATTCGCTGGGTAAAGAAAACTAATAATGTTACATCTATAAGTAAAGAAACAGAATATTCTTAAGTCAATGTTTAAAGGTATGAATATGTGAAAAATAAGCTACTAAAATTGTATTCTGAAGAGATCAACATTGATTAAATCTAATACTGGAATATATAACTGAATAATAAAAGCACGCAATAAAATCGTGCCAAAATTAATTATTTATAATTTAAATTTTAGAATAATATACCACGGCTTTTTAAAAATGGATAATAGTTTATAAAACTTTCTGATGAGGTTAATAATTTGGCTGAGAAATTAAATATTGATGTTTTATTTGGTTTATTTTTGGACTATGAAAAATAAACCAACAAGAAAGTACTTTAATTTACGACTCAAATCAAGTTTTAATATTTTCAACTTCAAACTTTAACATTTTATTTATATTAAAAATTAAATTTAGATGAAAAAAATAATTTTTTTTTAGTTTTAATATTGATTTTGATATGAGTTAAACTATATCCTTAAAAAAATATGTTTTTAGTTGATGTTTAGTTAATCATTTAAGTTTTTTTTTAGAAAAAATTTTTTTACTCATTGTTAATATGAATTATAATGATTGATGTATGATGAATAAAGGTAAATCCTAAACCAAGAGCAAAAATACATAATACTAATAATTATTAATTGGATTTTATTATATGTTTAATTATGATATTACCCAAAATCGATACTGAATAAATTATATTTTAAGATCCAAATAGCTCAAACAGGCATATAATGAGATTTCTAGATTAATGTGGAGTTTTAATTTGTGCCTTGGATACTGAGATATTCATAGGGGTACTTTAAAGCAATTTTTATCCTTCAAATCCTGGAGCTGTAAACTCAAGTTATGACCTATCCCTTGCACTACCTCAGGTTATACCGTGTGTTAAAATTGATGGTAAGCATTTTTTTACTTATCACTTAAAAAAATTTAAGGCATTTTGCTTATAAAGTATAATTTTGGTTAGATTATGTTATGTAAAATTTTAATAAAAAAAAGAATTTAAACTTCTTAATTGACCAAAGTCGATAGAAAATTTATTTTTAAAAAAAATAGAAGAATGGTTCTTTTTAATTATTAATTAAATAAAAAATTTACTAAAAATAAAATTAACTTGAGTAAAATTCGACAAAATATTCATATATCAAAAAAAAA
>LSSL01001329.1:11466-22352 GCA_001953115.1 Smittium mucronatum
ATGCTTGAAATTATTTCGGTATTAAGCAATGATATTTTATTTTAAAAAAAAATATAATATGGATGATTTTTCGAGCTTGAAATAATTGAAAATTTTCATGATAATCCTTCCCGGATGCTGAGATTCTTAGAACCTATTAATATTTTACTTTTTTCGGAAATTTTCATATACACTCTAAAATTATCCAACTTTGTAAATTAAATATTTTTATTTGGCTATTTATATTAAGAATTTCTGTTTTCATAAGACATATATCACATCTATATATCTTCAAAAAAGACTCTTTCAAATGTAAAATCTGTGAAATTTATTTATTATTATTATTTTTGTATTCTATGGCTTCGAAATTCAGGTATTATTAAAATACACGTTATCGTTTAAATAATTATATCAACACTCTCCCAATTCATTTATATTTTTTAAATACTGATATAACCTTCCAAGAAAATTATTAATAATAATCGTAATTATTGGACCTTTCATACATATTTGAGTTATTATATATGTGTTTTTAATATAAATTATATGAAAGTATCAAGGTTTCTAAAAATCGACCATTTTTTAACTAATAATTCAGTTAATAATGAAAAATTCCTTTTTGAGCTCAATGGTTGGAGAAATTTTATATCACCAATCATTTATTTCTCGGAAAATTTTGGAACCATCTTTAGATCGTATTCAATATTTCTGTACACATTATCACAAAAATTTACCCTTACACATTTATAACCAAATTCTTGAAAAAAAAAAGTTATTAATGCGTCATATTTTTAAACTAATGGTTTGATTTGAGTTACCTATGACATTTGCAAACATCTTCTCTTGTTTACTTTAGTACCCAGAAATAATTATTCCAGGTTTCATTTGACACTATAGCGATCCCTGGAAAAATGAACGTCCCTTTCAAATAATACTAAAAATTATTACAGCATATTCAATGTCTAAGAAATTTTAATTGGCATCAATATTTAACATAGGTGACTCATTTTCATTTTAAATCAGCTTTTTACAAATAATAATAATTTCAAAAAATCCTATAGTGTTTAAACCCCTTATGTAAAATTTAATTATTTAATAATAAAAAAAATATAAACTACATTCCTTTTTTAAAAAAAAATTTCCTGCGATTATAGATTGGCTGTATATATAATATTACCATCATTTGAAACCTCCGATTTTGAGTTTTCAAAAACATTATATCTTAATTCTGTCAGGTCTAAACCGCCTTCATATTTCTTTCTATTTCATTTTCCTCAATATACTGCAGTTTTTTTTTATAATTTTCAATGCCTTTATGTATTTTATTTTTTTGGTTTCCCGATTCGCATTATACTGCAATCGTAAATTTTTACTAAACAGTTTTTAATATGTTTATTAATTGGTAAATTCATGTATTTATCTGAATGTCTACAGACCTTGTATTTTATTAGCAATATTTTTTTACACATATAAAACCTAATTTCAGCTGAAATGATACATTTCTTTTATTGAATTTTTAAATTTCTTCTATTTAGGATTATTTTATCAAGTTCAGACTAAAGGTTTTAATCAATTCTTATAATATTCTTTAATTCAAATTTTAGCTTCATTTTTAAAAGCCGGAAAAAAATATGACTAAGGGTGTAATAAAGAAAAATCATATTTAAATTTGAATAAAATAAAATATTATATAACTCAATCATAAAATATATTATTAATTTTATAATAAAATTAAACTATAATTCACAATTTAAGAGCTTGTTTTTTAATAAAACTAACTAAAAAGGGGACTCTTTTCAGTTGTGGAATATAAAACTTGATTTAATAAAAAAAAATCATGCAAAGAATAATATTTTAATTTATGAAAAAAAATTTCTAATTAATTGTATCAAAATGATCAAATTTGTATCAATAGATATATTTTGTGTAATTTTGCTCAATTGAGTAACAATTGAAAAAAAATTTATCAATTTTTTTGACCATAATTAATCATTTCAATAATAACTTATAGGTATAAAAAAAGAAGAAATCTTGATAAATTGAAATATATGAATTTTTGAGGATTCAGAAAAAAAATCACCCGAAAATATCCAGAAAAACTACCGGGGTTTTTATACCCATTTATACAGTATGTTTATTTAAACAGGATTTTTTGAATTATTGTATATAAAAATAGATAAATTAAATCCAAAAAATTACATTAGGTATATTATTCTAAAATATTTCCAAGATAAAAATTTTTTATTAAGGGTAACCAGTAGGAAAAATGAAAAAAGATCTCACCTTGTTTTATTTTTATTTTAATTTTAATAAAAATAGTTCAAAAATAGAAGTGGGGATTTTTTTTATTCTTTAATATGGGCTTAGTATGAAAAAAAAGTGTATAATTCTTGTTTTAAGTAGAGCAAATAGACTTATATTGATTTTTTTATTTATATAAAATGCAGATAATTCATTGAAATTTAAAATTAGTTAGAACTATATCCAAAATTATTTAGTAATTTGTAAAAATATAAAAAGGTATCACTATACATTTATAATCTATAATCTTTTTTTTTAAACCCATTGTTCTATTAGTGAATATAGCTATGCTGTATTAATAAGTGTAAATTTGCCTCCCAGAGAGGGAAAAAGAGATATCTATTAGAGTATTTTTTCTGTATACCCCCATAAATTCAACATGTATCTATTCCTTTAATAAAATTTTAGTTTACAATTAAAGATAAAAATATATATCCAAATTTTTTAATTTGAAAAATGACTCTTCGAATTGAGTAGCTGAAATAATAAAAGACAAATTGTATCAAGTCACCAATATAGATAAAATCAATTGGGAATAAAAAATCAATAAATTGAAAATTAAAATAACATTGATAAAAATTGAAAATTTTACGCTTTATAAATAATTATTTTTAATTAAAAATGCAGGTTTATAACAAAAATCTTGAATAGATATATTAATTACATATATTTTCAATGATAATAACTAATAATAAATATCCATAACAACATTAATAATACTAAGATTAATTGATTCTTTTGATATTTTAATCATGCAATTTTCCGCATAACTATTCTGGATTTTTTCGTGAGCATAAAATATAATTGCACTGGATCTTTCCCGATTAAACTTTATATTAAATTTAATTATAAATGATATTCAAATCTTATGATTTATCCTTAAAGAAAGACGATTTAATTTTTGATCAATAAAAAGTTTGACAAGTTATATTTATAAGTAATATATGCGACGATTAAAAATATGAAACTAATTTTAACTTCTTCTCAGCTAATAACGTAAATGGAAACCACTTTTTCATAAAATATTTTACAGAATTATGAAAAAAGATAAGAAATATTTTTCGATATATACCATCACCTTATATATTCTGCTAATTCTGAGCTTTTAGCATATCTCAAAACTACCCATCACTGATATCCCGAATTATTGAAGCTAATTTCAAATCACATACAGATGTATGTTTTAAAAAAGTTGCCACGAATTATTTTTGTGTAAACCATCATTTTTTTTTTCGCATTAGACTTTAAAATATTGATTTTTATTTATAAAATCGGTCTAGATTTTTTTATTTTATTTTGATTCTATTCTTTTGGTGTGTAAAATTAAAGGATAAAATTCAATAAATTTGATATTTATTTGTATTATATGAAGAAAAAAATAAAATTAAGTCCTATCATATAATTATATTCACTTTTGAAAAAAAAATTAATACATTCATTGATTATTAATATCTAATTGAACTTAAAGAGTAAACATTAAATCTAAAAAATATCATTTCATCAAATATATAATTTATCTTACGTAAGGTTTTTTTCAAGCCCTTATTTTTTGGCACATTAGACAACTAGATACATAGTATTTCACCTCACCTGCAAACCAATAGAAATATTTAATTAATTTTTCAATTCAAATTTTTGAACGTCCAATAACTTGTCGTTTTATTTTAGTAATGCGTTTCCAAATAATGCAATAGTAAAAAATTGATAATAAAGTGACAACTCTCTAAAATTATATCAATATAATATGTTTTTAGGAACATTAACTTACTGCACATTTCGCCTTATGAATAAGCCAACTGTTTTTCATAATCAAAATTTTTTTCGTAAAATTGACAAATTTATGTCCATATCTTATTATTTTTCAAAACAGTCAAAAATTAGATAAAATTTTCAGTGGATGGAATGTAAATAGGTAAATAACCCCGAAACCATATTATAATACATGAATTATGTTACTGTGATACTTTCGTTGATATGATATGTTTTTACTTATCATGTAATTAAGTGTTTTTTTATTGTATTCGTATTGGATTTAATAATAAATTGACTATTTAGTGACAAAGAATAACTACCTTTTCATCTCAGGATATATAAAAAAACATGTTTATTTCTTTAAAAAAATCGGAAATATAATAATAGGATGACTTAATAGTTTAAATCTCTGTAAACTTTTAGCTTCGGAAGAAGAGTGTTTAATAAATGATATGAATAATAAAACTTTTATTTGGATTAACCGCTAATATGGGGGAATATATAAATTTAAATGGAGTTAGGAAATCCTTAATGTAAAATAAAAATTTGGTTAGTAAACTTTAATATGGATTTAAATAAGATATTCAATTTGTAAGCAATAATATATTTAATATTTAAAACGCTTTTTTTTTTGGTATATATTAATAAATGATTTTTTAAAATCAATTATTAAACGAATAATATAGCTTCAGCATCTAGGAACTACAAAAGGCAACAAAAAATATTTTTTTATTAATTTTCAAGAGGTTAATAACAGTTTTATTTATTGCTAATACTTTTTGATTATATTTTTGGACAGCTTATTACTTCCATTTGATAAAAAAATTCTAGTGATCCCCAATAACATACCACAAAATTTTGTTTTAAGATCACTTAGAGATTAAATCCACGAAAAAATCATATCACGTAGGTATCACAACCACATATAATACATAATTTCACAATATTTTTTAGCAATTTATTTAAAATGTTTAAATTACAGATAAAAATACTAGGAAAATACAACAACAGGAAAAATAAATATACAATTAACTTCGTCCCACGCCAATCTGACGTTATATAGTCTTCTTTCATATTTAAAAGCAATTTAGAATAAAATAATTGATATTTTTAGTAATTGAAAAAAGTGATCCCTTTAAATTTAGTCACTTTAAAAATTTATATTAAAAAAAATCATACAGAGAAACTTGTAAAACTGGTAATATATTATTGGAATAATTATAGAAGTATTTTTAGAGCAAAATAATTTCAGAAAAAGGTGATTTAATTATCATTAAAATAATCATACAGCCATTAAAAAGATCGTTTTAGATACCCCCATAAAAAAATTGGGGTATATCAAGGATAAATTATTATCGAGAGTAAATTATTTTCATTAAATTAATGGGCTTTTTATAATTTTTTAGAATTTAATAAAAAAAATTATAAATGTATACTTCTAACTAATCGTTAAATATACGTTTAATTTTGATGCTTTTGTTTATATGAATAAAATTCATAGTATAAATTTATGAATATTTAAACTATATGTTAATGGAGTTTTATGAATATTTTTTTTAAAATTATAAGTAAAAATGTTGAATGCTAAATGCTAAATGCTAAATATATAATAAGGATTTTAATTCTAAATTTAAATATAAATTGATAGTCTTTTTTTTATAAATACATGTATAACACGAAATTTTTAAATTTTTTCAAAGATAATGAATTTTTTCATATAATTGAAACTATATAAGATACAAAAAATCATAAATAGTTCATTTAATATAAATATTTTAATATTCTTCCTGAATTTTATAGACCGAGAAATATTATTCCAACTTTGATTTTTTTTAAATCTATAGAATTACATTTTTGATTAGTTTTAAGTCTTATAATATCATAGCAAAATCTTGGTATCACTTTTAAAAGGATCTTATTTTTTCATAAATAAAAGATAATAGAGCATCTACTAAGTAAATTTATAATTTTAAAAATTGTTAATCTTAATTATTATATTATAGTATAAAATTATTTTAAAACTCTTGATTAGTTTAAAAAGATCACTGATGTTTCACAAAATGAATTTATAGGTCAATAACTCTCTTTTTTTTATCTTTAAAATTTAATAAAGTAGAAAAAAACACCTTTTTATATATATTATGGCAAGGTTTTATTGTTTAGATTCGCGGAAAAAGTTTTATAAATTCCCAATAAAAAATACCACAGCTATTTTCATCGAAATTTATTAAAAATCTTTAAAATGATTTCAAAAGTATAACTAATCATATAGAATATTTTTTTCAATGCTGAAAAATTAAAGTGATAACTTATTCAATTCAATAATTAAATAAAACAGAATACAGTTTTAAAAAAACTAATATCTTTTTGAAACTGGTAAGGGTTATTTACTAGTATTAAGAATATGTAAGTTTATATGTTTTGTTTTTATAAACGAAAAAAAGCCAATATTTAATTTTCTGATAAGTTTAAAATCAAAGATCCACAGTTAAACCATCAAAATTTAATTACATTTTAAATTTTGTTTCGAAAAATCTTTTATCTTCATTTCCACTTTAAATAAATACTCTAATTTTTATGATACATATAATACTGTATTTTAATGGTTTGCTTTACAATTCTGAAAACAATGGGAAAAAAAATTATATTCAGTTTATAACAAGATTATAAATAAAATTAATCGTCCGATTTACAAAAAAAGATACCGGGAGATTTTAAGATGTGGGTTTTATTTCCAATATCCTTAGGAGATAAGCTTGAGATCGGGTCAATTATATCGACCCGGTTCTAGAGATTTATTTTATTTTATCTCATAAATGATATTTTGTTATTATTCTTGTGAAAAATATAATAATGTGGGAATGATGAATTAATCAATATCTAGCAACTATCTTTTAGTATTCGTTTTATGTAATTAATACTTAAACTGTGCTTAAATTTTCTATAAACTTTTTATTTTTTATTAATGATTATTTCTACTTGATAAAATTTTCGCATGAAAGCCTAATCGAGATTAGAGAAAAAAGAGTATATATGAAATACCCTAAATTCGGAGAAAAAACTTAACTTTCTATTACTTAATCTTTTACTCAAAATGAAAATGAACAAAAGATATACCAGTTTAGAGATTCATAAAAAAAATTTCTTTTCAGATAATTAAATAGTAAGCAAAAAATCTACGAAAGAAAAAGTCTTGGTGGATATAGAGAATACGCATCAATATAAATATATTTTCTGAATTGGTACCAATGGATTTATTTACGCAAATTTTTATAATTGATAAATATGATTAGATACAGTGAATCTTGATGCTCATAACTTACCTGAACTATCATATATATTTAATAAATTTACTCTGAGTAACTAAACAATAAATAGTTGGGACTCATGGGCGTAGATGGTTTAGTGGTATAATTGCCGCCTGCCACGCGGCAGACCCGGGTTCGATTCCCGGTCTACGCAAAGAATTTTAATGGAATCATTATTTATAAACTTTGTTAAGATATCATTATTAATGGTATTTTTCATTGGCACAATATTGCTAAAATTTATAGACTTAGCCTTATAATTGGTTCTATAATTAAATTTTGGAATATGATTGGAGAACTTTTATTAAATATTCCAGGGAAAAAAATTAGAAAGATAAAAAAATTTTATTTTTAAATAAAAGGATCGATAAGCTAGTTGCCCCATCGATTGAAACTGGGCATACTCGTTCTTTTTGGCTTAACCTATTCAGAAATACAAAAAGTTATAATATATAAAAGCGGATATTTTCATTTCTTGATAGCCTTTTCAGTTCTGACAGAACAATAATGGCAAAAATTTAGGCAAAAATTTAGATTTAGCCCTTGATGACTAAATAATTCAGGTTGATTTTGTTACCTCCAAAAAAAAAAAAACATCGATTTCGCCAGTAGGAGCTTAGAATGATTTTGACTAGAAAGACGTAATACGATAATAATGGCCCAATAATTATTCGACAGTTTTTTGAGCTGATCCGAGGATGATTAATCCAATAATAGAAAATGAATTCAAAGAGATAGCCTATTTTTTTAAACAAAACCAGGTAATATTTTAATGTGCTTGTTTATTATTGGTAAAAATTAAATTAAAAATTAGAATTTTTGAATAAAAATAGTTATAAAATGGCTGAGGCAGTTGCAGGTAAGAGAATATGGATGGTGTTTGGGATTTATTTAGTTTGAAATATCAGAATCTCCCCTTAGTTTCATGTTGCGAGCAAACAAGAAGGATTCTTATTGAACAAAGAAACAAAACAGACCAATCCAAATCCATTATTTAGATTCGATATTCACACATTACTCCTAAAAGTTTATTCAAAAAGGAAGAAAAAAATGCGACTTTTATTCGGGACTTGAAGGTATAAAAGGGTAGAAGTGAAGGTGTTTAGAGTAAAAAAAGTTTGTATTTTACTTGAGATAAAAATAAGTCATGGGAATCGCTAATCCAACGTACAAAAAGTACCCGATATCCAAGACGGGATACAAATCTCTAGCCGAATTTTATCCCTTTTACTTGGGCGAGCACTCTAACATTGTTTGCAGAAGACTGCATGTTGTAGGCTCCACTATCGGACTCACTGTAATGGCCTACCTACTTCTTTTGGGCTATTATCCTCTCGTATTTTTAGGATTGATACCTGGTTACACCTTAGCTTGGATCGGCCACCTTGTATTTGAAAAGAATCGTCCCGCTACTTTCAAGTACCCCCTGTACAGCTTTGCAAGCGATATGCGTCTCATCTACGAGGTTTATAATGGGAGTCGCAAGTTTTAGCACTCTCTTTAGAAGCATTTTTTGTTATGGGTTTATTAATAATTTTTTCCCCCCTTTCAATCTTTACAGATTTATGTACTAGTTAAAATGGAGCTAAAAGAGCTTAAAAATATGAAATAAAACTTGTAAATTTCAAATCTTGTTAATTAAAAGTGTTTAATTATATTTGTTGGGCATTTGAAATAAAGCTTCCTATTTGACTGCGTCTCCTGCCTTCGATATATTTGATCATATCATCATAAGTGCGAGGAATGACACGTCGAACAGGAGAGTTGGACTCAAAGGTAAAATAGAATGTGTTTGTGGTTTCGATTGTTTGTTTAGTTGGATCAAGGACATCAACTTTTACCGATACTTGAAAGTGTTTGTCATCATGGCTCTGCTCAGTGCTATCCAAATCAGATGAGTAAATAACTTGGCTAGTAAGTCTTAAAATCGAGCCCACGTTTACAGGTTTGGTAAACGAGAAATCGTCTAACGATTTACTTATTGGGTTAGCTCCACTGTACATGCAAGCGTTTGCATATGCTAACTAATACAGGTAATTGTAAAGCATCATACTTTAGATAAAGAGCAGATTTATATCTATGGAAAGAGTTATTACCTCGTGCCCAACTCGCATCAAGAACCCACCAAACACCTTATGATGAATATTTCTTTCTGAGGGGAAGCAGACGTGTACTGAACTCATTGTTGTGTCGTCAAGCCAAACAAAATCCTTATTCATAGAAGAGGAATTGTAGTCATTGTCTATGATATCAACAAAAAATAAAAAAGGGCATGTATAGTAAATGTGTGTTCATAGTAAAATTAAACATTGAATGGTTTAAAGAATTCCCTACTTGTATATTTTTTGGCTTCAATCCAAATTTTGTGCATAATCCTACTTTCTACGAAGTTAGGGGGAGTCTTTTCTAAACCCTTTTTGTTCAACAAACTTTTTTCCCTCTTAATGACTAGGGGATAAATTTTCAGCAAATAATATTAGAGTAAGTCAAAATGTTTGGCGAATGAGGTATGATATCTATTTTGAAGAAAATAATGGTGAAGAGAAGACTTACGTTCAGATGTTTTAAAGGCTATTCTTTCTTTTTCTGAAGATAGCATCAAAGGATTTATTTGTTCGGCTTTTCCGGTGTCACGGTTTCGAGCAACCATGGTAAATCGAGCAGTTAAGCAAGGTTTTTCTGAAGATCCTTCTTCAGTTGAAAGAACTTTATTCAGGACTAGAGATATATCAATTGAACTATAGCCTACGTGAACAACGTGGCCACTAGCCTTATAGATACAGTCAGAGTCAAGATATTCGTGGATGTCAATACGATCAACAGCAGCAGTGACGATCACCAAGTTCTTGATTTGGCCATCAATATCGGACGTGTGTTTATAAGCTATTGCCCCAGCTAGACGGTCAAGATCTTCGAGGATCTTACCAACCCTGATTTCGCCCTGTTGGTTGACATATTGATTTAAAAGAGAAGGAGCGTCTCTGAACGGAAGCCATAGCTCACAATATGAGTCGCTTATAGTCTTCAAAACTAGCTGGTCTTTGGAATTTGTCGTCTCAAAAGATTCAGGTAGGGTGTCAAACTTTTTGTAGTAACTTATATCACTACTAGTTTCGCTAGGTAGTACGGGGTAGCGTTTCAACATTTTCTCTAGCAATATAAATGTTGGAGTTATAGTTTTCATAAATATATTTTGATATTCCCTAATAGTTTTACACTTACCCCAATGTTCCATTTCGGACTTGAAATCCGGGATATTTTGTTTGGTGGAATTATCAGATTTCGATATAGTGTCTTTGAACTCTGTGGATAAGAATCTTAAGGATTTCGTGGTGTGGTTTATGGGGCCACGAACAATGAAACCTCGCCCAAAAAAAGCTCGCAACATGGTAAAAATAAATCAACTCGTTAGAAGAGAATATGGCTTTGATAAAGATACGGATTTAGAGGGTATCGTAAAAGTCAAATTCAATTCTTTAAAAATTCTTATAGCTATAAGAATCTTGGGAGAAAGTTAATGCTATTGAGATGTATATAAATACAGAT
>LSSL01001330.1:0-14289 GCA_001953115.1 Smittium mucronatum
TCTAGAAACAGGAGGAACCGATCGTTTAGCACAACTGAGACATATTCTAGTGCACAAGTCCAGCGTTCGACAGTCAGACGGATCTCAGCGTCTAACAGCTATTTGTAGGAAAGCCATGTCGATCAAACCCACGTTTGGGTATGAGCCTAATTTTATTAATCCTGTTAGAAGTAGGCTCTGACTAGGAGCTCAATAGCTTCAATGAACTGTTGTTCATTGACAAAGAGCTTAATTCATGACTGCACGTAACCTCAGTCATCCAGCTTACTTGAAGCAATGCCAGGGGGGGTCTTTCGGTTGGTAGATTGAACCCTTTTCCCGTAGGTACGCAGCCGGTAGTCCGGCAGAGGAGCTTATTGTAGTTAGGATAATAGTCTTTTCTATACGTCTTTTTCTTTTTTTCAAATTTTTTTAGTATAGTTTTTAATGACGTTATCTTACAATAAAATTCCGTGATACAAAAAAAAAATGCTAATGTTTAATTAAAGATAAATTTTTGATATTAAAAAACTTTCCCATTTTAATAAATTCTCTTTAATTTATAAATTCACATTAAAAAATAGTTAAGTTTTTTTTTTTTAAATATTTTATTAAAAACATTTAATGTGCAATTTTGGACTAAAAGATTGATATTTTATATTTTTATAATTTATTTTACGCTTTTAAAAATTAATATCTATTTTAATAAATATTAATTTTAATATTTAAGTCTTAAAAATAAAATTTTAAATTAATTAATTATCATTTATTCAAGTAAAACACCAATTATTTGCAAACGATATATATTTTTTGCATCTTTTTCGTGATATTGGATTCGGAAAAGTTTATTTTAATAAAAAAATTGCCAGTAAAAGTAAAATGATGTTTAGTAATGATATTTCTGAAAATTTTAAATTCCTAAAATTGGGAATCTAGTCGATATATTAGGTTGGAAACATTTTTTGAGTAAAAAATCTAGATATAAATCCAAATTTACGTGTTAAATAGTCTTTAAAAGACTA
The DNA here is from genome assembly GCA_001953115.1 of Smittium mucronatum. Lineage (NCBI taxonomy): Eukaryota > Fungi > Kickxellomycota > Harpellomycetes > Harpellales > Legeriomycetaceae > Smittium > Smittium mucronatum. Next base: position 1,002 of record LSSL01001330.1, read on the forward strand.
AAAGGTTAGTAAGAAAATGGAATTATTTTGTTTCATTAAAGTCATTTGTGGATTTTTTTTATAAAAACTGAATGACTGAAAATCACCAAATATCTAAATTAAAATTAAAAAATCTCAGTGAGCATAGTGAGTTCAAGTTAAGTTTTGTGTAAAATAATTTTTTTACTAAAATGTATTATGCGCTCTTAATTTGTAAAGATTAATGTTAATTTAAAAAATATTGTGATTTATTGTATTTAGCTTTGCAGTCAGAATTTTTTTTTTATTGCGTTTTATTCGCAAGTAAGACAAATCTAAGAAGCATAAAATATTTTCTTTTTTTGATCTAATATTTTTGCCTCATTTATCACAGATTTTGTTTATTTATATATTTTGGGTATAATTGAGATTTTTTTAAGTGCGATTTAGCAGATATTTTTAAGCAATTATTATATTTAGTATCAGGATAAAAGTCTTTTATAAGAATAAAATGTATTAAATAGCTAAACGATATTGTGAAAAATTAAAAAAAACTTCATTTTTCCATTAAATTGATTAAATAACTACACAAAGATTATATATTTTTTTCAAATATAAAATTATAAGAATAATGGCGACTCAAATTCTAACTATATTTTATTTATTAATGACAAAATTTATCATGTAAATCATTAAAAAATAATTCTGATTTGATTTCAATATTCTTGGTATTATGACTAGAATTTTTTGAATTTAAAATGTTTATTTTTTGCATAGTTAAATGATTTTTTTTTATTAGCTAATTTTTTAAATTATCATTTAAATAGAATGATTTCATAGTCAGAATTTTTTTATATTTTAATAATTATTAAAAATTCATAAATACTATAATATATTCCTTCCTTCAAGGGATTTCATTTTTTTATTTAAAAATTTTTTGTATTACATGTAAGTTTTTTAAATTTTCAAACCAAAGTTTTATATTTTTATAAATTTTTGTAAAAGTGTTATTTAGAGTATGTTATTTTTTAAGAATAATCTATCACATCTAAATTTTAAATCTATTACTACTTTTTTAAGAAAAAATTAAATAAAAATACTCGTGCATTATTTGAAGCCATTATAAATAAATGGCATTTTTAATGTTATCATAATTTATTTTTCAAAAGTACCAAAAATTTAATAACTGAAATCCTAAATAAATTTCGAATTTGCGATATATATATTAGGTTTTTATTTAAGATTAAGATTATTTTATTTAATTAATTTTTAGTCATATTTATACTTTATAATTGTTAATTTAGTATAGACATATAACCTTATAGAATTATGTTCAAATTATTAAAATTAAAGTAATTTATAAGCCTTTTTAAATCTGAAAAAATAGCGACATATTTTTTAGTGTTTAATGAATAATAAAATTATATCATATTAAAGGGAAATTTTAATTTTTATAAGAGATATTTTTTAAACTAAATATAAGTTAAAACTATTACTGGGAGCAAATTATTAGATAATTTTACATAATTAAAGATTGATTTAAATAAAACTGACAATAAATTTATGAATTTTTACCAGAATCTTGTTTTTTTTTCAAAATTCCATCCAGAATTGAACTGAATCAGTCTATTTAAATCAGTTTTTCAATAAAGCCTCATAATTTTTATATTTTAATAAAAATTTCACGAGTTTTTACGGAAAAAAAAATTGATCATATTTTGTTCTATCATAAACTGTTTTTTTTTTGCAATTCTTATTTAATATCTTTAATTATAAATTATGTTTATTTTTAAATGTTTAATATTTAAGGTAGGAAAAACATTAAGCGTTATTTATTGTCAATTCGGGATTTCGATTCATTTTGTCATGATATCTATGATGTTTTTTTTTTGAATTAAATAAAAAATCAACCAATTTTTTTTTTTTTGGTATTTAAAGGCCTGTTCATATTTCTAAACAAATTTTTTTTAATTCTATTGGTTAGATTTGATTTAATTTGTTATTCTTAAATTTTTTCTTATATGACTAATATATATTTCAATCTGTTATTCTTTAAAAAATTACTTATAAATTTTATTTTTTCCTGTTATCAATTTTATTATTTTTTTGGATTACCAATCCGGAATTTTGGATAGAAAATTAAAAGTTAGATGGAATTTAATTTCTGCGAGAATGAGAAAGGTCTATCAAATAAATATTTTGAATTTTTTAATGATTTTTTTTTGAATAAAGATCTATACACATTTTTCTTTAAATCCATAATTTTTTTTTAATTTTCATGGGGTTTTATTATTATTCTCGATGATTTTAATACATTAAAAAAACAATTGTTACATATATCTTATTTCGTATCATGTAATTTGGAATTTTTTTAGCATTTATATTTATTTAGGAGTTCATTAGGCAAACTTATTATTTTTATAATTAGAATTTGAACTGATTCATAATCAGAAATTTTGATTGGTTTTTTTGATATATGAGCTAGGCTAGCTAAATTATCTTATTATAATCAAGAAATGTGGTCATTTAAAATATTTTTATATTGTTTGTTAAATCTTCTGAAGAAAAAAAATGTTAATCTATTTAATTATGATTTTCTTCGTATTAATAATAAAGAAATTTAAAATTCTATTAGTTTAGATTATAAATTTTTGATTTAAAAAAATCGTATTAAATTTAACTGATTTTTTGTATTTTAGTCTTATTTATATGATTTTTTTATGTGAATGGGGTGGGAGGGTTAGACTAACTCAAATCCAGCACACCTTTTCCATATTTATCAAAATCCAAGTGCATCTCATGATATTAATTCATGAATTTTTTTTTAAAGTAATATCAAACTGACTATACTTATTTACGTATCAATTATTTTATATAAAATCAAATATGAAAATTCATTAACTGTATTAATATTTTCTAGGTTTAATTTTTTAGCTAAAATTTTATAAATATTTTTAAATTCAGAAAAATTGTTTTCAGTTTACATAAATATTAATATGTATTAAAAAATATTATAAACACTTAATTTGGGAACAATTATACCTAAAAGATTATAATTTACATATTTCAAACAGTAATTAATTTTATTGTGAATTATTCGAATTATTTTTTCCTTTCACAAGCAAAAAATAAGTTTTTAGTGATAAAAAAAATAGTTATAGTTATTATTTGTAAAATAATAATATATTATGCGATTTATAATAATATCCATTAAACCAAATTAAATATTATTTTTGTAAATAAGTCGTTTTATCAAAAAAAATTTAAAAACTCATTAAATCAAGTATTAAAAAATATTAAATAACATTTTTTTATTCTCTTGTAATTTTTTTTTTACTTGAAAAAAATTATTTTTCATATTGTTGAAAGTAGATAAAAAATAAAATTCATTATATATATATATATATAGCGAATTTTAAATAAATCAAGTTTTTTCAATATACAGCTTTTCGGATTGAAATTTTACTATTATTTCAGCTATTTTTATTTAATATAGCGAATAATATACTTAAAGCATTAATTGAAAGCTTAAAATTAACCATAAAAGATATATGTATATATAATAATGCTTTCTCTTTATCAAAAAATGTGTTATGAAAAATTAGCACAAGTAAAAAAACCTTTTGTCTCGATTAGAGAGTGCCTAAAACACTTTATCATAGATACAACAGATATAATTCTTTTATTCAATTTTTATTTCAAAAAATATTCTGACAAATAAATAACAATGATTAGAACTATCCAAAAAACATTGGAATAAAATTACTAGTTAAATGTATTAATTTTATTGAATATCTCTTTGTATATTATTTCTATTTTTCGGGTAGTTTTTTTATGGATATTTTAGGATACATTTCACTTCTTAGCTCTAATTCTGGTGGCATATTTATTAGAATATTTATTTTTCATGTATCATTTTTTTCCAATTTTCGGATATTTTTTATCGGTATTAAATTTAGGATAGTTTTATTTGCTCATTTCAGTGAAATTTTTTCACATTATTTTAGAACCATTGAAAATTGTATCTAAATTTATAAATTTTGGTGAAATCGATTTTAAAAAAAAAATGAGCAGTTATGTAATCTGATAATAGTTATCAGCTTTTATGATAAACTAATCTGATGAATCTTTACGTATGTGACTCTTTTATTTGATAAAAAGAAGCTATTTAAGATGCATAAATAGATAGATGGATGCTTATCCAGATTAATCACATATATTAAAAATAATAATATCCAAATATTGCTTATATTTGAATTTTCCATCCATAAAAAATCTTTTTAAATCTTTTTAAATCTTTTTAACTCTATTATTGGCTTCGTATAAGTAGTTATTTTTTTGTTACTTCCATTATAATATCTTTAAATTATTTGTAAATGAAATGATACTATATTTTTTTCACTAAAACTTTCCGCTCTAATACTTTTCCGATCTCTTTAATTAATTTTTTCGACTAACTTAAAGTATGATAGATATCAAATTTTTAAGAATTCTAAATTTTTTTTTGAAATTCCAAGTCTTTTGATCAGTTCAAGTTGATGCAGATCTCTATTAGAGATTAATGGAGAAAGATTTTTTTTTAACCCCCACCCACCTTACCTTTCCCCGTCACTCTATCTTATACCACTTTCATCAGAATTTTTTCACTATATAAAGTCATTATGTAATTTATGATTCGACCTGGACTTTTTGGGTGTCCTGAAACTTCTTTTTAACTATTAAAAATTAATTATCTAAAATTTAAGTGAATTTACTGATATAATATTATGTAACATCTCTTTTTAATTTGAATTTTTTCTATTTATGAACCAATATTGAAAATTCAAAACTATAATTGAACTTATAGAATAAAATTTAGAAAAGATATTAACACAATCGAAAAAAATAATAATAATCTAAAATTTATGTAAAAATCAGTTTATTTGGCTATAGTGTACTTTATTCACAGTTTTAATATGCAATTATTGATATTTTGGCTTTAATATAATGTTTAAATCGTATATTTGAATATTTTAAATGTGGAATTGTGTGAGTAAAATAATTTTTTAATTTTTTACATGGTTTTTCAGAAGATCGTGTCACTAATTGATCTTTTTTATTTGAATTTTTCTTGGAAAAATTGAAAAATTTTAATAATTATGTGCTATAAAACAGTAAAAATCGTCTAAAAATTGGCTTTAATTATTGAATGTAGAGTAAAGAATTGTTATTACAATAAAGATATTTATTTTTTTAGTAAAAACATTTATTTATTTAAAAAAAATTAAAAAAGAATCAATCAAAGGATTTAGTTTATGATTTTATTTTATTTTTGGATTCATAATATCTCTTGAAAAAAAAAAAAAAATTTCAAATTATAAACTAATTATAAAATTTTCGAATTTTTGGATCTAAAATTATTAATTGAATATTTTTTCGTCTATAAATCATCTCTTTATCTATATACATTATAAAATTTTCGTTTCCTGCAAAAGAATTTTGAAAAAAAAAAATTTTTTTTCAAGGGATTTATTTAGATTATTTAAATTAAAGATGAAATCATTGCAAAATAGAAATAAATAAAATGTATAACTTGTAAATTTATGTACATTATTTAAGCAACTTTAATATTTAAATATAATTTGGATTAGGTAAAAATTTATTTTCTCTATACTTTTCCAGATAAAATGAAGTGGTTTTTATTGTTCGTTTAAATATATTTGATTTTAATAATTTCAATAATTTTTTTTTTATAACTATATTTTAGATAACAGAATATTTTTTCTTTTTAAAGTCCATACCTCATAGACTATTCATTACACCAAAATTATCTAAGATATCTTCTACTTATTTAACTTTGAAAAAACATACAAGAGTGATATACAAGTAAAATATTGATTTAAATTATGTTACATTGATATAATATTATTGTTTATTGCAAAATATGATTTTCACAGGACATGTTTTATTGAAGATTTTATTTACTTAAAATTTTCAACATAAAAAAATTTTTTCCTTTCATTCTGTACATATACAATTCAGATTTTACTAAAGTCGCTAAAGTTTTTTAAAATAAAACCCATGAATTTAATAAACTTTTATTTATGCTTACAGAAGTTTTTTTCTGCTAAAGATAGTTAAAAAAAACACGTTTAGTTAAATAATTTAATGATTTAATTATATGATTAATATCAATTTGCTTTCAGTATTATTTAAGTGTTATGAAAAGAATAATAATTTAAATAGGCATAAAATAAATTTCCTAAGTAAGAAAACTTGTAATATAATTACGAATAAGTTTTTCTCGTTCATTTAAAATTTACCTGATATAATTTTTTTAACTTATTCACACATTTAATAATAATTGAATTTTTTTATGATCTTTATATTCTGGTTTTGACATATTATTCCGATTTCACCATTTTTGTATAAATGATCTGTATTTTTTTTGTTAAAATTTTATCTACCATTTTTTAAATAGTTAAACCTGACTTTAAATGATATAATCTATTTATATAAGCTTTTTTTTTGTTTTATAACTTTTAACTATAAAATATTATAGGATATAAAAAATGGTTAAATAAATTATTAATTTAAAAAATAAATGTAGGAATTTAAATTAACATAATGTTAAATCAGTTTGGTATAAATTAAATTAAACCAAAAAAAATCGATTAATTTTTTTAAGTTTTCTAAGTATGAATAATAAAATTAAAAGATAAAAAATCAGAATACAAAAAAAAGGGGATATTGGAAATAAATTGAAATAAATTTTATTTAAAAATATGATACGCTGAAGAATATTTTATAATTTTGAATATAAATCTACAGATTAATGGGATAGAAAAAACTTATTATTTTAATATTAACTTATGAAAAAAAAATTATATAACAATATTATATTAAATTTAAAAGCAAGTATTGAATTTTTCAAATTATAGTTCAAAAAAAAACCTATTTATTTTATCGTTAAATACATTTCTCCAATAATTTTAACCAATTCGTAGGATTATTAAAACCTTTTAAAAGCCGGAAAAAACTTGTTAAAAATAAATATTAAAATTTGAGATCGTATATTTAGTAGTAATAAACGTATCTACTATAATCAGTAGATCTTTAAATATCTCAAACACTTTTCTGCTATTTTAAAACCAGAAACGGCTTATTTTTCCGTAAAATATCATCTATGTTTTATAGCAAACCAAATATTATTAGTTTAATCGAGTTTACACATTTTTGATTTAAGTATAGAAGAATTTTCAAGTCACCTATTGGAAATTTTTGGAATCTTCATCGATTTAATAGAACAAAAATATTTGTCTTATCATTAATTATTGAGATATTCCTTTATCTATTTTCTCTAGTTTTATAAGTTAAATGGCGAAAAAAAAGGCTTATATATATTCTCAGCCAATAAATGACCCTATTAAAATGGAACCCAACTGAAAATAGCCCTAGAAGATGTAATTGTTTTTTAAATGTATAAAGTTAAAATATATAATTAGAATTAAATCAAAAAAATAAATTTTCAATTTTGAGTAATATTTATTAAAAAACATATCTTTACAAGCAATAAGTATTTATTTGAAAAATCTTAATTATTTTTCCACCATTCTGAATTTAAACCGAAATTTTTTTTATTCATACAAAAAAATATATATCATATTCTTTTATTTATGGGAAGTTGGAATTTAAAATTTATAAAGAATATAAAATAAATAAAATTGTAAATATTATAAAGGATTCCTTTAATTTTAAAAATTTACATTTATTTCTGAATGATACCTTTTTATAGAAAAATTAATTATGTATTTATTTTTAAATTACAAATTAGTAATTTTTACAATAATCAATATCAATAATCCTTAATTTGAAATAGAAAATCAAAAAATCGAGGTCAAGCTCAAGATTTCAAACCTGATTTACGTATAAAATCCATCAAAAAATGTTAAAACCTAAATCTATACTAAACAAAAAAAAAACCCTGATTTTTTTTTATATTATAAGTAAATAATATTTTTAATGAATAACTGAAAGCACCAGTCGTATATTTATATTATAAATATTAAAGAATATTATATTATCTTCACTATTATAAATAAATGTATAATCAACATATTATGAGTGAAAAAACGCCATAATAATTTTTTTGCATAAAGATTTGCGTATGGCAATTATAGTTTAAATAATTTTATTTTATAAATTTAATTGATAACCAATAAAGTCTTATTATTTCTTTGATAAAAAGACTTCAAATAAATTAACCCGATGAAGCTTATTAAAAAAAGAAAATAAATGAAAATTTACGCAAAACATAATTTAAAGGTTGAAATGTTTTTTTTAAAAAAAAAACTAATTCGATTTTTGTTTATGTTTTCCAGAAATACTTTATTAGTTTATTAATATCACCCAAGCGTAGGTGAATTATACTATTACTGAATTATATTTTCTAATTCGTTAGTTTTTCAAAAAAAAGAATTTTGATTTTAAAATTTTAAATCGACACTCATTCTTCCTTCATTTTTATAATTCTTGATTTCTTTTTTAAAAAGTGGATTTAAATTTCCAAATTTAGAGAGAATTTAGTCGAAAGTGATTACCCAAATTTAAAAAATCAAGTCTAATTCACTTCTTTTTTCAGAATTAATGAACCCATAATGCGTATAAGACCTGTAATTTTTTTTATTAATAAATTTATACTAAAATGATATAAAATTTATTGATTTTCCTTTTAAATATCTTTATTTTTGAAAATAAACTATGATTTAATTTGTTTATGAACCCATACTACTTTTTACAATCTTTATTTTCAATCAGAAAATCATTCTTCGAAATGTATTCGACTTTTAAAAAATCATAATAATTATCCTTCTTTCTTCTTCACACCCTCAGAAACTCTTAAAATTATCTTCTATTGATAATATTTTATTTTGGCTGCAGATCCATCATTTTTAAAAGTTTTTAGAACTATCTATGGATAATTTTTTTATGAAAAAACCAGATTAATTTACTTATAAAAACGTTTAACTCAAAATTCAATATAATTATAATTTCTAGCTCAATTATGATTATATGATATTTTTTCCGATATTTTTTTAGAAAGTTCACCCATAAAAAAAAATAACCTATTTATTTGTTGAAATAGTATGGATTATAATGATACGGAATATTTCCCCTTTGTAAATCGATTTCATCATCTATGATTTTTATTTTCAGGTTCTGCTGATTATCTTCGATTAAACAAATTTTTACTCATTCCCATGAAAAATTTTATAAACTCTATCAACTTTAAAAAAAATCCATTAGCCTCAATTTTTACCTCAATTAGTCTTTTTTTAAATAAAAAATATTATCAAATAATTAAATATATTTTAGCTCTATGATTAAACTAATAAGTGGAATATGCATATATAGATGTGTAAAATCTGTTATTTTTTAATATCTTACAAATATTGATATTTTTAGTCTTATTATTTTATAAGTTAAAAAAATATTATAAATTCATTTGAAAGGTTATAAAAAATTAAATGTTTTAAAATACCAAATTTCTACGCCTAACTTTATGAATAAAAAAAATAGGGGTTTTTCTTTTTTGGCTAGATTTTCTATTATTTATATTATTCTTCCTTCTTAAATTAAGACTTCTTATCAATTTTTTTTAATTCATATTTTATATTCTATACGGTATATGTTATAAACTATAATTTATTCGTTCCCGCCATTTATTGTATTTTTAAATTTTTTTTTTTTAAAAATTCGATAAATTTCATTTAACATATACAATTACACGTAAAATTATTATCTTAAGCCCATTTACGATAAAATAGTTATTATTAAAAAAAAATTCATTTTATATATTTTTTTAAATAGTATTTATATTATATCAATGCTTTTATAATTTTTCTCTAATAATCCGATAAATTTATTTATGATTTAATTTGAAATATGGGTGATTTATTTTCATTTTATATGTTCTAGTCACTAATAAATTTCGAATTATTGAAAATATATGTTTTTATTTTACTATAAAATCCTAAATTAAATAAAATCTTACATAAAATTGAATTGTTGATATTATTATTTATGACTAGGCGTGTCCTCTGAATGATTTTACCAGAAAATAAAAAAAGTATCAATAAATTGTTCCAATTTCAGGAATTATAATTTTTAATCTATCAAATCAATTATTTTCACATTTGTCAAGAATTATAATTTTTATGGCGCTTCTAGAAAACCGACATGCAAAACAGCCAATAAAATATTCCTGAAAAATATATATATGTTTTATATTTTAATGAATGCTCGTTTATTTTATAAAAGTGTACCAGAAAGATATTTTTATCTAATTTATAAAATTTCGAGTATTTAATTCAGTATTATTCAATCAATTTAGTTTATTTCCCAATTTTTTGCTGAATAGCCCCTATACTAAAATTTCACTTCACTAATCAACAAAACTCCCCTTTTTTATATAATTATAAGAAAACAATTTTTTTTAATTGTTTCAAAAATGCCTGTTATTTTTTTATAAATATATATTTATGGTTTTTTAAGCATATAGCAATTTTATTTTAATAATTTAAAAATAATTAGAAAGCATAGGACATGGAAATGAATTTATTATAAATATTACACTCAACTTATAACTATATAAATACATTTTTCCAAAAATTAAAAGCTTTTGAGAGGACAGAGATGATTTAACAGCATTTAAAAATGTGTATTTATCCCATAATAAGTGGGAAAAAAAATATTATATATAGTTTACTAATTTTTCTATTAGATTTATTTTCTTTGATAAAATTTATTCAATTTATGGGGATTTTATTATTGAATGATTTCAATTCATCAGCTTATATCAAGGAAAGGCGATTTACACAAGTCTTTATCGTACGAATATCATAAAAGTGATATTTTATTTTAATTTTTAATATCCAATATATTTTTTTTTACTTGAATGACTTTCTTAGTTTATATTTATATTTATTTGATGGAGCTTGCATTTGCTGTTCATTTCTGAAGGATACAAAAAAATAATTTTTTAAAAAAAATTACTTCACATGTCTCTGTAGTTAAATAAATTCGTTTAAAAAATATCAGATGTTTAAAATTTTAAATTCGCAAACATTCCAAAATAAGGATATTAATTAAAAAATAATTTCATTTGTAAATTTAATTATTTTATAATATTTTTTATATCTTTTGAATATTTTTAAATTTAATGCGCTATATAATTATTATATAATGCGTAACATAGAATAAAATTTGTTCATGTTTTTGGAATTTTTAAGCTCGAGAGCTATTTTTTTTTTTTTTGATGATGAAGAAGTGTGTCAGGACTTGAATACTTCAAATAAACAAAATATTTAACCCAAAAAAATTTTAGATAAATTGATTTTCAATTGATTTTCATATCTTTTTAATAATGAATTCTTAATCACAAAAATAAATTTTGTAATAATTATATAATTACTTCCAACTAACCAATTTCAAAGTTCTTTTTTTCTTGGAGGAGCAGAACTTTTCTAAAAGTAAAAAAAATTAACTTGATAAAATTCGTGCATAACTTTTTTTAAACTATGTTTTAGTACTGATAGATCTTAGTAAATCACTTAGTAATTTTAAATTATAGATTTAAATTTCAACAAGTTATATATGTAGTATTATTATTTTTATTCTTCAGTAAAAAATTAATTTTCTCAAATATAAGAGTTAGAATACCCCATAAAATATAAGATATATCTGTTATGCACCTCAAAAATTTCTAAAGTTATCACCGTCGTTTTACCCGCTTGGAGCTGTTTACAGTTGAGCTTATTATTTATTTATTGGCATTATCTGCAGAAATTTTTATTTTTTAAATCATATTTTAACTGCGACAAGCTTTAGGGCTCCAAATATCTTTTAATTGAAATTTACAAAGGCCTTAATTTTTCAGAATACCCGATTATTCTTAAATCTATTAACTATAACTCTTCCAAAATGAAAAATTTTCATTTTTAAATAATCTGAAAGGTTATAATCTTCTTTATTGGACGGTAATACGATATAACTTTAATAATTTTCGAAATTATATATTATTTTATTCGAACTCACACTTCAAAAATATATCGTACGAGTTTTCTTATACTACCCACTTTATTTTTGATTTTACGTAGCAAAATATTTAGAAAAAGTATATAAACCTTTAGTGGTTTGGATAATAAGGGGAGAATTGTGAGAAAGGTATCTATCTGGTATGTCCTAACATATTTATATAATTTTAATTTCAGCTACTCTACAAATATGTATCATAAAGATCCCCACTTAATAAAAAATTAAAAAAAAGTGCTTATACTATTATTAAATTCTATTTGTGACAATTTAAATAAAAAATGATATTAAATTTAAAGTATTTTCTCTATCGTTAAATATATATATAAATATTTTAATATTTTCCTTGGCGATTTTTCGTGATAAATCTTTCTAATAAAAATATAAAAATATATCTTTCATTGATGTTCAGTTTAAAAATCGCTTGAATAAAAATGGGAATTTTGAGAAAAGCGTGAATGTGTTAAAAAAAAAAACTATGAAAAAAGGTAAGTAGAAAAACAAAACATGCTGAGAAAGATAAGAAACGCAGAAAATAATTATAAGTTTAGAATAAATTTTAAAAATCAATAAAAGACTCAAAATATTGGATTTTCATTAGTATATAAAAAAAATCGATTAAAGTTAAAAAGTTGGAGTTTTTATTTATTTATTATAAAATACTATAAATCAGCTAATAAAATATACAGCAATTAAAACAACTTTTCTAGGGTAAAAAAATACTATGTCAGTTTATCAACCGTGTACCTACTTTGTACTCAATCAAGATTAAAAAATCGAATAAATGGAGATTCCCTCTAATAATTTAATAATACCATTAAATTAAGCAATTACGGAATCCATACAAGCTGCAAACGCTGAATACGAAGGGAAATGGTCTTTCTGTAAATTTATTAGAAAGTTTTCCAAAGTCTAGAAAGTTATGGAGAATAATATGCAAAGGAGCAAACAAATGTAAAAAACCAGGGGGGCTTAATGAAAATTTGATTTTTTAGGACAAGTTTTTATTTACTAGGTGATTTTATAAAACACTTGAAATTTTGATGATGTAACTTTTAATATATTTTTATTATTTATTGTAATGATTTTTTTTATTTAAATCAAACTTTATTGGTGTTTTTTTCCCCAGAATAAAAACCTTAAATGATTATTAATGGATTACTAATAGTTTATTTTTCACAGCCAAGAAGGCGTGGCGCTAATGCAAACTATATTTTAGAAAAAAAATACACATCATGTTGAGTGGCTTTGGACCCCC